>MU227936.1:4603114-4637358 GCA_018584345.1 Thuja plicata | reverse complement strand
CCCCACACACACACACACACACACACACACACACACATGCACATGAACATGCACATGTATGCACACACGCACGTACACACATGCGCGTGCCCACACACACACACACATGCACATATACATGTATGCACACACACACACACATGATGGGTGATCCCACAATAGTGGGTTACACTTTTTTTCCTAAACAGACATTGAAGTCTACATTTTGAAAAAAACTTTTAGATTCAGATGCATATTGTCGTTAAACCGTTTGAAATTGCAAGATGAAGTAAACTAGAGTCTTTTAGGATTTTCTGCCTAGATTATAAATATATTTTTATCTTTTTTTTTAATTGATTTGAATGGTTTTTTTTTTCTCCCACTAAAGTTGTTATGTTGCTGAAAACGTCATTTTTAAAAAGTTACATTGACTTCATAGAGCATAACCTTTTTCCTAAAATAGATATCAATACGCTTCTTTCGAATTTGGTTTTTTAAAATCCATACAGAGGGATTGAAATTGGTTTGATGACATTATCATGATCATTGCATATTTTATGAATGTTTGAAGTAGAGTAAATCATAGTTTTGAGATACCTTGACTGCATAGCTTATAACTTGTGTATTTATCAAAATTCAAATTTTTTTTTGATAGAAAGTTGACTCAAAGTTGGAGGGCACTGTTATTTTTATTTTTAAAAATTCTCTTTTCTACAATTTTTCATTGTACGTCAAACTTGGAGGTTTATATTCGCTAAAATACCTATATTCGATGCACGTCAAAAAACATAGACCTAATTTATTCAAAACTTGTCAAACCTATATTTGTTAGAAAGCTCATTCAGAGTACTTGTGTGATGCCAAAGGATGTCTCCTTATTCTTCCACGTGAGCCCTGCGCTTGAGCCCCAAAGCCATGCAAACTACAGATTTTTCTTAGCCTCTGCAAATGGCCTCTAATGAGAGGGTTTCAAGAGAAAGTAGTTTCGATCAAAACTAATTAGTTTCGATTGAAACTACTTTCTATCGAAATTAATTGAGTGAAATTTCCATATTTTAGGACTTTCGATAGAAAGTAATTTCTATCAAAATTCCCTACTTTTGATACTTTCTATCAAAAGTACTTTCTAAATCTGCCTGCTTCATGAATTTGAGGAGGAATTTCTTCCTCCAAAAAAGTGTAACCCACATGCATGCACATGTATGCACACATGCGCGCGCGCACACACACACACACACACACACACAACCTCATTTTTTTACAAGATTGATATAGAATATAATCTCTATGCTTAGATCTTCCTTGAGGATAGAATTTATTCCTGACCATTTTCTAATGTCATGAAGGATTGAGATCTTTTATATTTTATTGGATATTTTATGGATCTCATTTACTCTATCTCACTAGTATTTAATAATATATGTGTGATGTGTTGGTTCCTGGAACTGGGTTTATGCAAAAATGACACCAAGTCACTCACTTATATACCTAAAGAGATGCCAACTCTCATGATCGACAAACAAATGGACTTGGACCAACTGACAAGGATCAAATAAACCTTTCTACAGTTTGAGCTCTTCAAAACTCGGGAGGGTATTCCCTTAATGCCTTTATGAAAACTAAACCATAATTGCAAAACACATTAAAAAAAAGTAGATAATCTCATATGAAGGGTCAACTAAAAGGGAGAATGCTATGAAATGGCTAATTCATAGTGATCTTCAAACAATTTGGAGCATGAGATGAAAAACAACAACATACAACATAAAATGAAAAGATTTGTATGGTTTAATACAAAATATGCATAAGGCTTGACTAGTGCCAAGAGAAGGGATATGGAGTCATATAACCAACATTTCATCCTGCAATATCAAACATGTTTTGAAAATCTTTAAAAAACATTATTACATTATGATAAAAACACCACTAAAACTTTACCATATCACAAATGTGCATGAAAAAACCTTGATAATATTTGATTATTATAATTTAAAGAGTATTACATCTCAACCATGGAGACAATCTTAGAATAAAATATATTCATGAAGCTCGTTAAAAAATACAAAGATATCTAGACTAAAAGACTAAAAACAATATTTCTGATGACATGTAACTGATTGAATTTTTGACAATGTTAAGTTGAAGATAATGCAAGCCATTAAATTAGTTAATGATTTGTATTTTCATTGATGTCAACTTGATATCATCCATACGGTCATATACATAAAGCCAAAGACTTTAGAGAACCAAAAGAACCAAGGTTATGCTTTCATCAATACATAAAAGTCATGTATTCACTAAGTGACAAACAACACCGATGGAGTGCACACCATTGGTAAAAGCAAAGAGGAATAGTCATAGTGTTACCCGATGATAGGAAGCATATTGTTGCTTGACAAAGAAAAACCATAGAGTACCTGATGAGAAAAGAAAAGAGTAACCCGACGGAATAAAATAAAATGTTGCCCGATGGACAAAGATCACAAAGCTAACTGGAGTCTCATCGACGAAACTGTTAGTTGTGACAGAAAACTAACTGCAAGGTGACTAGCAGAATAGAGAGTTCAGAAAATAAAAAAATATCTAGCTGACAGAGCTAAATAAGGACTTAACTGGTTGTCTACTTTGTTTTAGTCGACCAAAGATAAGTGATTGATTTAAATCTGATTTGTACAGTTGGCAAGAAGATATCTTCAAGACAAATCAGGAGTTATGCTTTAAATCTGATTGGTTGGATTGTTTTTCATGCCAAGAATCAAGAATCAAGAAACAATGAATATCATGTCTATATGAAAGACAAGCTTAATTTATTTTCATAAAGCATGAAAAGGGGATTAAGGGGATTGAATAGAAAGAGGATGTTGAAGAGAAACTGATGAAGAATAACTTCATACAGTCCTGATCAATCAAGCCGAAGGAGACCTAAGGAATTCTATAGACACCGATGAGCAGTGAGCACAACATCACATAGAATAAAGTGTCGATCACAAAGAATTGAATTGATACATTGATCAGAGAGGTAATGTACCTAAATAGATATGAAAATTTGCAATTCAAAGTTGCATTAGAAATAGGTCATAGTGTTTTAGTTTAACCATTGAAACATCAAGTCTCTTAATAGAGTAGGACTTAACAGTCTTCTATATATTGAGGTACATCTCAAGGAGTGAAAAAAAGGTTGATTCATGAAAGTAGCATTGGATATGCCCGATGCCTATTGATAGTCTAAGAGAGAGGTTGATTTAAGGTTGACAGAATTAGATGCCTGATACTAAGTGACAACCTCTATGTATAAATTCCTCTAACAAGATCACACCTAACAGTGTATTTGTAACCTTTAACAAGGTTGGCTCTTAACATGGCTCACTTCAGAAGAGTGAAAATTTGGGGTACCGGTCCCAATGTTTTTTCCCTTTGTTAGGATTTTTTCTTGCTGAACCTTCAACAAATGCTTGATTAACTCTATGACTCCCAATGTTTGAAAATACTGACTCAAGCAAGAGAAAACTCTAATTGATGAGGATTTATGATAATACTTGGGGAAATTATTATCACCTCCTTCTTTTTAGGTTCCACAACACCCAGGTAGGTATTACCCATATATATTGATTGTTGTCTCACAATATTAGTAAATGTGGATACTGATTTGTTGCTTGTTTATTGTATCACTTTATAAATTACTCTGCATGAATCTGAAAACAAATTAACACAAATTTTAACAATGAAAACTATTGAAATGATAACAACAAATAGTAGTAATTTAAGGACATTCATCCTTCTTCATTTTATAGTTCTCTGAACTTAGGAGGGGCAACCTATTTTAATCCTCTCTCAAAGGGATTAGTATAATGAATTGTATATCTTGATACAATTACTTGAATTTATATGTATATGAATATAAATGTAAGAGATTTGTATATTTTTAATTACTTGGATGATGATAAACTACTTGACAGATTCTAGACTAGTGCCTATCCTTGAGCTACAGAGTCAAAAGATGCAAAATCCATAGGAACAGTAAATAAAGATACTATATATTTCCTTACAACCTATATGAAACTTGAGTAAAGTGCCTTACAAATTACCCTATCACTTCCATACTACTGTATCAAATCCTCAGATATTGTTATGCTCCCTAAAACTACTCACAAAACTTAGTTCTTCCCTTGAAAGAAACTTGCAAGCAATTAGATAGCTACCTTGTAACCAATATGCTTAAAATTCCTTACAAATAAAACATAAAAGACAATACACAATAAGTAAAGAGACATCAATAAATATAGGAGAGAACTTGCACTGTATTTTATTTATATTCTCGTTTCATACATATAGAGACCAAAAGCTCAAAGACTCAGACAAAAGTCTGTAGCCTGGCTTACAATTATATTTTATCCCATCAAAATGTTTAAAATATGATCTATATATAGGTTCAAACCATCTTGGAATCCTTAAGACAAGGATGCAACAAGATTTGGATGGTTTGAGAAACCTAACACTAAATACAGATAAAACAAAAGACAAGATTAGTCCAAGCGGTGGAAGGACAAAAATAGAGGATGAAATCTGATCTGCTCCTTTGTCTTTGTGTGAACTTTGGTGCCTTTTTCTTTTTATGTTCAGGATAGCATCTGATGTTTGCAATGAGACCAAGTGACTACCATTACAGGATAACCTACACTTGTCTTTTGTGATTACCAACCTTGCTATGTTGATAGAGCAGGCGCCATGTGTCCATCTACTCTTCATCAATAACATCAAGTTCTACTACAGCAACCTTCATATTTTTAGGTTTGGTCATTGAATCCCATGTTGCTACATCATCCTTGATAGGCCAGTTAAAGCTTTGAATGTTCTGCAATTATGCTTTTTATCTATCCCACCTGGTATCCGTTATACTCTTGACATCTGTTAAAAATTTATTGATGTCAGTTTCAGCCTTATTGGCTTCATCTAGAATTTTATTGTATTTTTCCATGTCTAATTCTACATCAGGAATAAATGCCTCTTTATTAGGCAACTTGTTATCAAACTCTCCCCTCCAGGCCACCAAGGCCTTGATCTAATTGTCTTCTCCCTTGATAGGAGGAATGAATCTATTAAAATCTGCTCTGAATAGGCTCAACCTTGCCTTAATCTAATTTAGCTTACCTTTGAAGACAGGTAAAGTTAAATTTATATTCTCTATTTCTTCACCAACCTCAATAACTATCTCTGGAAAATCATTTCTATGTGGTTGCAGAGAAGCTAACCTTTCAAATAGTTGTGTTCTACTAGACCAAGTTGCAAAATAAGGATTTAAAATAGCAATAAAATTAATCACCTCAGCATGTAGAGTAGTTAGTTTATTATATGCATTTAAAATAAAATTAGTTTTTATCCTTTAGGATAAAAATCCTGTGCTCAAATACAGTCATTAATGCACCTAAAATAATTTTATTGTGCTCACTGATCATCTCCTCTATTTCTACATTGTCCCCTATTAACTCTGTATGGACCTCTTCATCTATACTTTCTTTAGGTGTGGCAAGGATAACTTCTGGCTTTTCCATTAACTACTGAGTTAAATCCTTAATTGTATTCTCCTGAGCATGTATCTTGATGTAACACATCTCCCTATCTTTGGCAATGGCACTAGCCTCATTTATCAAAGTATCACATTTATGGGATAGATGTTTTGTTTTGTCTTCATTTAGTTGTGCCCAATAGGTTAAAATCTAATAAATTTCCATGTCATTTGTGTTATGTACTGACCATACCATCTGATTACCTACCATGCTCTCTTGAATGTTTAGCAAATTTGGTTTCTGATCTTTAGGAGCTAAACTCCACATTGCAACTACTTGAGACTTTGGATTATATCCAAATCCCTTGATCATTTCACCAACTTTCTCTTCTAATGTTAGTTTCAAATTTGGCTACCTTCTGATCTAATCTATTATAAAGGCCGAAGCCAGATCCCAACCCTCAGCAAGTAACATACCACTTTCTTTAACAAATTTGCTAGTCTCCTCAGAAGTTATTTCCTCTGATTTAGGATCATAGTTCTGTATGGATAGGAGGGAATCATTAGTGACAGGTTCTCCTCCTTCTAGTCTCAGCTGTTCACTTACCATCTTCTATTTATTCCACCTAAGGAAATCTTTAAACTTCTGAGTTTTAATGAAATTGTCATCATCAAGGAACTTTTGCCGGTGAATCACCCTTTCATCAATACTAGTTAAAAGGGGTAACTCAATATCCTCTTCAACCTCTTGCTGCAATTTCTTTCCTTAAAATTGGTGATAATAAGGTCTATTACCAAGAATAAGGGCACTCTCCCTATCTTTCTTCTTTTCTTTTCTCAAATAAGTTAAAGCATGTGAATATTCACCAATATCAACCTTTTTATTTTTAAACGCAGGCTCATCAGTAATCTCATGCTCTGGGACCTCTGTTAGGTCAACAACATATTCTTTCCCTCTGCTGCAATCTTTAATGGTACTTCTTGGTAATCTAGGTAAGCTCTGGGAGAAGGACATCCCTGATCACTGTCATCATCATACTCAGACTCTAAATTTTCTCTGTGGCCCTTTTCTGGTACCACTAGTGCTTCTTCCAATTGATTGCACAAAATTCTATGGTTCTTAATCATTGCATCTAGCCTTTTGAGATAAGGCAAACCAGGGTAGAAACCTCCAAAACTCACCCCCTTTCTCTTTACCTGCCTCTCCAGGTCCATAAGTTCTTGGATCAAGTCTTCTCTTCTCATTACTTCTTCTTCTTCCAAAATATTTCTAATAGCATCCTCCTCCATACCCTCTTCATGTACATAGTTATATGGTATGGTAGGAGTTAAAAGCTTCTTGACTCCTATAATGAATCCTTCAATATCATTGTACCTACACAAGGCTACACTCATCTTATAGTGACTCATCCAATTATTTATTGGATCTATGGCTTTCTTTCCAATTGTAAACTATTACACTTTGAACTATCTAGGGGTAAATGTCCCCTTTCTATGTGGTGCCAAGTGTTCTTTATCTATCAACATTAGCTTCCAAATTAATTCCATTGCAGCTATCCTAGTTGGAACATGATATGGGAGAATATGAGGAGGATGTGAACATCCATATAATCTTATCATAGTAAAATTGTTTCCCAAGTAGAAATCACCCCAATTATGATCACCCGGCCATTTATCAACATACTCACATGGCCTCAAAAGCTACAATACTTTTGCAGGCAACCTAGTCTTATTTACTCCTAGTCTTTGCATTATTGGGTACACAATCCAATTCTCGAAACCACAGAAGTCACAATCTTTATTAGTGTAATTCCACACTCTGATCCAGAATTGAATTAGGTTGGGCTGATTGTAGTGGAACCTTTGAGGGTTCTAATTTTGTATATCCATTATAGGGTAATTGAAATAAAGCAATAAATGCATCAAAATAGAATAGTGCAAAAACTTGGGCTCTTTCTCCTTTTTCTTAATAGCAATAAAACCCTCATGCATCCTATCAATGATATACTGGATGTAATCATAACTAGTTCTTGTATACACATCCTGTATGTCCAAGGTAATCATCAAAATATCTGCATTTATCCTTTCTTCACCTTCATCCCTCCCTAGCACTATACATAATGTACAGGAAATATTTTTCATGTAGTGATTTAAATCTTTGTAAAAATAAGGTGTCAAACCTGGCAAAGGGGCAATATAATTCCTTGTCTCCTTAGGCATGTGTCTCTTTATCATATTCCTAATGACTCCAGATTGCCTTTCATACCTCTCTTATTGTTTCTTGAGGTTAATTTCAGTTGATATTTGGTAATAGAGATTAAATGCTTGCATAAATGAATTTCTACTTAAAGCAAGTAACACAGTCCCATCATTTTTCTTAATTGTTTTGCTAAGCTCATCATAATTGTTTGCTAGGGCCAAAATGAAATTAGTATTTACAACACATCAGGAACTAAAAATCTAGCCAGTCCACATGTCCAAGGGTTCAAAATAGGCATAGCTTCCTCATAGTTTTTATAGAATTAATTAAACAGAGAATAACCTAATGTTCCTGGTGTCTTCACATCTTTGATGTTGACCAAATCATCAATCATGATATCAGCATTTGACTTATTATTTTTTGTAGAACCTAGAAATAACTTCAGGAACTCATCTGAATAATTCCTTTTTCCTTTGGCATCATCATCTATATCATCATTCCTTCCACTTGAGGAGGCCACACTCTGTGCTTGACTCATCTTGTTCTGTTATGTTCTATTCTGCTCTCAATTTTTGGTACCGATATTGAAACAAATCTATCATAGGAAACCCTTAATCTGAACTGAAATGCACTGAAAATAATTCAAGAGCACTAAAAGTCACACAAATTTCCTTGAATTCTGTAGAAAACTTTGCTCAATTCACTCTTCAAAAAGGCCATTATTCTCTCATTTTCTCAGACACAGAAAACTTGGCAAATTCTCCACTCTGAAATTATGAATACAAGGTAAGTAAAAATGAGCACGATATCAACTATTTATGAAAAAAATGCTCAAGGTACATAGCTCATTATTGAAAAGTCTATCATTTCTTCCTTCAATTTTACACACTGTGCCATTAATATTAATTTCTAGTCATAGCCTTTGATCATGACATGCAATCTAATTTGAATTAATGACGAATTCATGAAAATTCTTATTTAATTCGATCAAAGGTTACAAATGACGTGATTGGCTCTTTTCAACTACTTTTCCACCTTGTCATAACTATTCTACATTCCTATTGGCTATTGAATTTTCAACTGTAGCATGTTAGCATTAGATTTAACTTTTCTTCACTGTATTTTTCATTCTCCTCATCTGGCGACCTAGCGACCATGCTTTGTCTCCATGTCGCTTAACATTTCTTTTAACTATGATTTATTTTGGAGATCTGGTGACAACATGTATCACTTTACTTCATCTTAACCTTAGTCAGCTTTTGGAAATCATGCAAATGAAGAAATCCAAGTCACTGAAAGAAATTCCTAACTCTGAGTTTATCATGCGACACCTCATCCACTGTAGATATATTTTTAATCAAACTCTCATCGCTAAGTCTCTGAATCATATTAATGCTTTATGAGACTTCACAACTTAAGCCTATGTCACTTAATCACTAGATGTTTATAACTTAATCATTTTATACTAGAGATTTAGTGACTAAGCATATGATACCTTTAATTTATCAACTTAATTCATTCTGGAGACTTGGCGACTATAGTGTAATGTAACATTTATTTCCTTCTATCTCTAAGTCGCTGATAGAAATCACCTTTAATCTTTTGATCTAGAGACTTCCCAAAAACCATTGATCTCTCATCTATCATCATCCAATGGCTCCTCTAAGTCTTTGAATCTTTCATGAAAACCCTAATTCACTTGGAGACTTGGTGACAAGAGTGTAATATTTCCTTTAGTCTCTTATTCGCCAGATGACTAATTTCACATTATGAGACTATGCGACTGCATACTTTAGCCACTTAGGTTTTGGAACAACGTGTCTCCTTATTACTGCATGTCTCCTAATTGCTGAAAGAATGTTGACTTGTCAAATCTGATTAGTGACTATGTGACAATCGCTTATCTTCTTTTCTTCCTACAATTATCTCCAAGTCTCTTAATCCTTTATCTTAACTCACTTTCTATTATGAGACTTGGCGACTATGTAATCTTTTAGACTCACCGCTTAACTTTGATTTGATCTAGAGACACCATGACCAAAGGAAATCAAAGTCGCCAAACATTTTACTAACTGTAGGGTTCATTACGAGACTTTCTGACCACCGTTAAATCCTTCACCGGATGAACGGTTTTCGCTTAATCTCTTAACCATTTTGGCATATTCTTTCTCACTTGGAGATCATGTGACAAAGTCATTCTGATGAGTCTCAAAACATAATGGAATATTCTTATAACATTTAGAGACTTGGTGACCAGTCTAAAAGGCACATTATTATTTCATAACTTAAATTTGAAAAGGTAACTTTAAAACATAACCCTGACTTGAAAATTAGGGATTTTTTCATTTTTGAACCTTAAAATGACTTAAGGGCTTAGGGTTTTACCTATTTTGAACAAGGGATGACCTAAAGCATAGGATGTTTTGACATTTCACTAGTTCTAAGGCCTAAAAATCATCATTTGCATAGAAATACTTTGGCAAGAACAGGCAGATTTTGACATTTAATGGCTCTTACTGATAGGGAACTTCAAAAATTTTAATGGCCAAACTACAACCAGAAATACAACTAATAGTGGCTCTATCTATGGATGGCTAAACACAATTTTATGGCAAAGAATCACATAATCTCTGGTTGCAGACCTCTTATTTGGTGAAGACTAAACTACTGCTTAAAGCGAAACACACAACAAAAGGGAAAACCTACCTATATACAATATGATACAAACTTAATGTGTATAAACTTTTATCTTTTAGCTAAAGAAAGGCTTCAGAAATTGCCCATGCACTGGCAACTCATACTCTTCATCATCCATATTTTTCAGAATATAAGAATATTTCCCAAAACTTTGTGAAACAATAAAAGGACCAAGCCATAAAGATTCAAAATTTTTATGCTTACCTATGTCTTCTAATCTTACGTTCCATTGGAGCACTAGGTCAGCAGGTTGGAACTTTCTGCAACTTGCTCTTTTATCAAATAGATACTTCATTTTTTGTTGTAGCTTTGTATTTTCTTTCTATCCTTCTCTTCTGATCTAATCAAGTTCAGTCAGCTATAATATTTTGTCTTTCATTGGATCTAAGACTTCTAGATCCTCTTCTTGTATGAACTTGTATATAGGTAATAGATTATTTATAGGCATTCTATCCTACAGACCATATACTAACTCAAATGGTGACCTACCAGCAGCCTTCTTAACTATTATTTTGTTAGCCCACAAGGCTAATCTCAACTTTGTATGCTAGGCTCTCTTATTCTTTTCTAAGGTCTTCTTTAAAATTTTCAAAATACTTTTGTTACTGGATTCTTCCTGGCTGTTTACCTGTGCATGATATGGGGATGAATAAGACATTATAATTCCATATACATTGAAAAATTCCTTGATCTCATCAGATCTGAAACACATGGCATTATCCATGACTAGTTTCACTAGGACACCAAATCTGGTTAAAATATTCTGCATCAGAAACTCGGTAACTATCTTATTTGTTGCTTTTTAGTGGGGATAAATTCTATCCACTTAGTAAAATAATTCATAGCCACTAATATCCAACTATGTCCTCTACTAGACTTCTCTGAAAATTCTCCAATAAATTCAATACCCCACATGGAAAAAGGTGCCTCAGTACTTATAGGATTTAACAATAGGGCACCTGAAAACTTGAGCTTGTTTGAGAATCTTTGACAAGGCTCACACTTGCGGACAAATGCATGGGTATCTCTAAAAATACTGGGCCAATAATACCCTGCCCTTAAAATCTTATGAGCAGTAGTTTTTTGTGAAAAGTGCCCACCACATATCCCAGCATGCATTTCATTTTATATTTTGTGAGCTTGATCTTTATCTAAACATAACAGTAGCACACCGTTCTTATCATTCCAAAATAGGTCTCCTTGAATCAAGGTGTACTTCTGAGCTTGCAGTTTTAGACTTCTCTTTTTATTTTCTGACATATTTTTAGGACACTTGGTATTCTTCAAAAAATACACAATATCAATATAAAATGGTTGTCTTTCTATACTTGTGATTGTCTGAACTTGTGTCTCTATATCATTTACTTGTACCAAATCCAAGTTATCTTCTGTCATGAGTTTGGCCAAACCCTGACCTCTTATTAGCTTTGTAATGTGGATTTTAAGATTAAATTCTTGTATTCAATTTATCTACTTACACCTCTTACCCGTGACTTCTGACTGAGTAAGGATATCCTTGACTGCTGAGTGAGGGACATATGCTTGCACCTTTGCACAGACCAAATATGGTCTAAAATATTTTATAGCCTTTACTAGAGCATATGCTTGTTTCTCCATCATCTCATAATTTAGCTCTGCTAATTGGAGAGATTTACTATAAAAAGATATTGGATGCTCAAATCCTTCTTCATCTTTTTGTAGCAAAATAGCAACAATTGTATGATAAGATGCAAATGAAAACATAGAGAAGGGCTTACTATAACTAGACAATTTCAGAACAGGAGCCTCTTGCAATGCCTTCTTTATTTTCTCAAATGTCATTTGAGCTTCTTCATTCCAATTAAATTTTACATATTTTTTCAGCAAATTTATAATAGGTTTAATAATTTCTTTAAAGTTTGCTATAAATCTTCTGACAAAATTTATCTTTCCTAGGAAATATTGAACACCCTTTAAATTTTTTGGAGCAATAACCTTTTGGATTGCTTCTATTCTTTATGGTTCTATTCTTACTCCATCTTTAGACACTGTGTCCTAGAAATTTTCCTTCTTGTACTACAAAGTGACATTTTTTAGGATTCAATGACACACCATATTCCAAAGCTTTTCTAAAATTTTTACCTAGGTGCTCAAAATGATCCCCAACTCTCTTAGAGTATTCAGTTAAATCATCTTGATAGATGACAATGAATAAGTCAATAAATTCTTTAAAATAAACATACATGGCCCTTTGAAAAGTTTCTCCTGCATTTATCAATCCAAATGGTATTCTGATATAGACATATGTTCCCCAAGGAGTGGTAAATGCAGTCTTGTACTGCTCTAATTCTTTTACTAAAACTTGGTTGTATCCTGATAAACCATCCATCATTGATAGCAGCTCACAACCAATTAATTTATGTAACATTGCCTCCATATTAGGTAAGGAATAATTATCTTTTAGTGAGGCAATATTCAGATTTCTGAAATCCACACATAATCTGATGTCACCATTATTTTTCCTTACTAGCACTAACTTTGAAACTCACGTTGAGTGTCTAATAGGTTGGATAATTCCAGCATCTTTTAACTTCATCAATTCTTACTGTGTCTTAGGAGCCAGTAAAGGGTTAATAGGTCTTTGTTTTTGCCTAAATGGTTTCACCTCTGATTTTAGTGGAATCTCATGTTGGAAAAGGTCTTCCCTATAAGCTTTTAGGTCTTCATATTACCATGCAAAAACATGTTTATACTTTCTCAATAATTTAATCAAATTTGTTCTGATATGGGAATCTAAACCTTTTCCAATGTAAACAACTTGAGGACTGGTTTATGGTCCTAAATTAATTTCTTCTAAGTCCTCAACCTTAGCATTGCTTATATTTATTGAATGATCATTCTAACTACTGAACAATGCTTCAAGTTCAACCAGACCCTTAGGAACTTGATTGGAACTCAAATAGACAACCTCATTTCCCAAAGCATAGTCTCTACCATTATTATTTTCCAGCAAAGTATTGCAATCTATGTACTGATTCTCATAATGGTCTAGGCACTGAATGAATCTCAAAATTTCTTGGTCATCCTAAAAAACTTTCTAGTTGTATATATTATCTAGAACAACAGGTCTTGTCTTAACTTCAAGTATTGATACCCCATGTAAGGTCTGATCATCAGTTTTCAGAGCAACGTTCGATATGAAATTTGCCATTATATTCTTAGACCTTTCTATCCAACTTATATATGAGGCATCAAACATCTCAATCTGATCCCAAATAGCATATTTATAAATTTTCAATCTATCATGTTTCACTGCATATTTGAATCTTATTTGGGCTACCACTAGTTCAGAATCACCATAAACTTTTAAACATTTTATTCCATGTTTGATGGCAATTTCTAGCCCTAAAGATAAAGCCTCATACTCTGTTGTATTATTTTTACACTGAAAGGCTATCAAAAAGGAATATTTGAAGGTTGTACCTAATGGAGACACAAGTGGTACACTAGCTCCTGATCCTTCTTTTGAGCAAGCTCCATCAAAATACATTTTCCACAATCCATCACCTTGTACAGTCAACTCTTTAACCAGAGGATCAATATTTTCACTCTGAGGATGATGATCATTCCTCTATATTCTAAAATTCTCCATGTCCACATCAACATAGTAATTAATGTTAGTGTCTTCATACCTTTCAACCATGTGAGGTGTTCTACCTTCTCTTGACACGTTAACATTATTTCCATTAATATTAAAAGTAGCATATGACAAATCACTTTGTATACTACCTCCCATTGAAGCACTCCACTTTCTAGATAGTAGCATCCCATAATGTGGTGGTATATCAACAACAAGAACATTCATAGTTAAGTACACATCAGGACACACTGCTAATTTATAGGGCATGGCTTCAATAGTACCAATAACAGGGACTTCCCTAGAATCCATTGCTTGAAATCTCCCATGAGGAGTGTCCACTTGTAATCCCATAGACCACATAATCTCTACTAGCATGACAATGTTTGATGCTCCTGAATCAATCATACAGTTTTTAAGCATCCTTCCATTTATTACCAATGTCATAAAAAATGGGTCTACAACCTTAGGAGAAGTAGTTGTGTTTAGGAAAATCTGAGGAATCTCAGAAATCATCACTTCAGCTTCCTTCCCTTTGTTATTTGGTCTCTCATCAATACTTTCTAGATTTTGAACTTACACTATAGGCACACTGTTCAATAATAATAGAACCTTTTCTTTATGTTACTTGATCCTCATCATTTCTAAAAATTGGACTTTTACAGTCATTTGAGACAAACAATGGCCCATGTCTACTGGAGTATACTTTACATCTGAGAATTTTGGTTTTTCAGCAATAATATTATTTTCCTCAATCTGTATGTTCAGAGTTGGTTCTTCTTTTTTGGATTTTTTGTTTTCTACCTTAAGAGTAGAAGTACTTATTTCTTGTATCTTTGCTTTCCCTTCTTGTACAACAATAGGCTCTATGGCTTTAGTTATAACCTTGACCTTAGGTTTATTTATATTTTCCCTAGGTCCATCTTTCTTTTGTATATATTTAGTGTCTATTTTATTTTATTTTATAAAGACACCAGATGGTTGACGACCAGTACCACAAACTACTCTGTTTCTTAGGTCATAATTGCTTCTAGCTTTGTTCACTAAATCTACAGTAATTCTTTCTTTTTCTTCATCTGAAGCCTTTCTGATCAAAAGGTAGTTTGTAAGGAAAACTATTGAAATGATAAAAGGGGACAATGTAGAAATAGAGGAGATGATCAGTGAGCATAATAAGATTGTTTTAGGTGCATTAATGAGTGTATTTTAGCATAGGATTGTTATCCTAAAGGAGAAAACTGATTTGATTTTAAATGCATATAATAAACTACCTACTCTACATGCTGGGGTGATTAATTTTATTGCTATTTTAAATCCTTATTTTGCAACTTGGTGTAGTAGAACACAACGATTTGAAAGGTTAGCTTCTCTGCAACCACATAGAAATGATTTTAGAGGGATAGTTATTGAGGTTGGCAAAGAAATAGAGAAGATAAATGTAACTTTACCTTTCTTCAAAGGTAAGCTAAATCAGATTGAGGCAAGGTTGAGCCTATTCGGAGAAGATTTTGATAGATTCGTTCCTCCTATCAAGGGAGAAGACAATTAGATCAAGGCCTTGGTGGCCTGGAGGGGAGAGTTTGACAACAAGTTTCCTAATAAAGAGGCATTTATTACTGATACAGAATTAGACATGGAAAAATACAATAATTTTCTAGATGAAGCCATTAAGGTTGAAACTGACATCAATAAATTTTTAACAGATGTCAAGAGTATAATGGATGCCAGGTGGGATAGACATAAAGTACAATTTTAGAACATTCAAATTTTTAACTGGCCTGCTGAGGATGATGTAGCAGCATGGGATTCAATGACCAAACCTTAAAAGAAGGCTTTTGCAGTAGATATTGATGCTATTGATGAAGAGTAGATGGACACATGGCGCCTGCTCTATGAGCACAGGAAGGTTGGTAATCACAAAAGACAAGTGTAGGTTAGCCTGTAATGGCAGTCACTTGGTTTCATTGCAAACATCAGATGCTATCTCGAACATAAACAAACAAAGGCGCCAAAGTTCACATAAAGACAAAGTAGTAGATCAGATTTCATCCTCTATTTTTGTCCTTCCACTGCTTGGACTAATCTTGTCTTTTGTTTTATCTGTATTTAGGGTTAGGTTTCTCAAACCAACCGAAGCTTTTTGCATCCTTTTCTTAAGGATTCCAAGATGGTTTGAACCTATATATAGATCATATTGTAAACATTTTTGAAGGGATAAAATATAATTGTAAGCCAGACTACAGAATTTTGTCTAAGTCTTTCAGCTTTTGGTCTGTATATGTACAAAAATAGGAATATAAATAAAATACAGTGCAACTTCTCTCCTATATTTATTGTTGTTTCTTTACTTATTGTGTATTCTCTTTTATGTTTAATCTGTAAGGAATTTTAAGCATATTGGTTAAAAGGTAGCTATCTAATTGCTTGCAAGTTTCTTTCAATTGAAGAACTAAGTTTTGTGAGTAGTTTCAGGGAGCATAACAATATCTGAGGATTTGATGCAGTAGTATGGAAGTGACAGGGTAATTTTTAAGGCACTTTACTCAAGTTGCATATAGGTTGTAAGGCAATCTATAGTATCTTTATTTACCTTTTATGTGGATTTTGCATCTTTTGACTTTGTAGCTCAAGGATAGGCACTGGTCTAGAATCTGTCAGGTAGTTTATCATCATCCAAGTAATTCAAAATATACAAATCTCTTACATTTACAGCCATATACATATAAATTCAAGTAATTGTATCAAGATATACAATTCATTTTACTAATCCCTTTGAGAAAGGATTAAAATAGGTTGCCCCTGCTAAGTTCAGAGAACTATAAAAGGAAGAAGGATGAATGTCCTTAAAGTACTACTATTTATTGTTATCATTTCAATAGTTTTCATGGTTAAACTCTGTGTTAAGTTGTTTTCATTTTCATGCAGATTAATTTATAAAGTGATACAATAAACAAGCAGCAAAGTAGTATCCACATTTACTAATATTGTGAGACAACAATCATATATGGGTAATACATGCATGGGTGTTGTGGAACCTAAAAAGGAGGTGATAATAATTTCCCCAAGTATTATCATAAATCCTCATCAATTAGAGTTTTCTCTTGCTTAGTCAATATTTTCAAACATTGGGAGTCATAGAGTTAATCAAGCATCTGTTGAAGGTTCGGCAATAAAAAACCCTAACAAATTGGTGACTCTATTGGGGACTGATATAATCAGTTATATTTGAGGTTGTCTTAGAATCTATTGTGCATTAATTCAAATCTTCCAAACCAGATTAGTAAGATCTTGGTAAAAGCATTCACAATCTCTGAGGTTTTAGAAGACACTATATTTACAGTTAATAAGTGCCTAGAGTCATTCTAATAGTATTCATTACTCCCAAGTTTGGGTGGTGGCTCTAAAGCCAAATCTCTATGATCAGTAAAAAGTTAGGTAAATATCTTTTAGAATAAATAGTAGGTCTAGAATGAGAAATAATCTAGAAATTGCATTGGATGGTGGAATTCCATCACCCTCAAGAATGGAGATGTCTTGGAGGAAGAAAAGAAACCAAGTCAATATTGATGAAACTCCTCCAAGGGGAAAAGAAAGTAATACTAGAAGGGAGGAAGATAGCAATCAGTCTGATTGTGATGGCAATACTTCAGAATATTAAGAAGTTGTAGGGAAGGGATTAGAAACACTTGTAACCACCTCCACTTCTAGTGAAAGAAAAGGAACAACTACAATCAGTTCATATTTTGAAGAGGTTCCTTCTAATAAACTTGTTGAGGAAGAAAGACTCATCATGAAACATATTTCCCTTATTCAACAGATGAAAAGGGAAAGAGAACTGAGAAAGAAAAAGTGTGAGCATAAGGATGTTGACAAAGTTAGAAGAAGATCCTCAAGACATCAAACTACAAGAAATACATAGAGGTTTCAAAAGAGCCTTGAAATACCCACTACTCATAATGCTTCTAGTTCACAAAATGTTAGGGACAAAGGTAAACAAAAGGTTACTAAAAGAAAAGTTGAAAAGACAAAGGTTTAGAGACCTTTAACAGAGCAAGTGTCCAAGTTGGATATTGACCTTGAAAGACTAAGAATAGAAAAAGAAACCATGGAAAAAATGCTAGAAAAAGTTGAGGTAGAAGCTGCAACAATAGAGAGGAAAAGGATAGTAGACTTTTTGTAGTCTTCCAAATATTCTTATGCTGGAAATGGGAACACGACATCTTCTAAAGCAAAGGCTACTACCTTCAAAGAGCCTGATAACTTCCAAAGGAAACCATTGCATCCTGAAAAGTATAAGTAATTTAATTTTATTGCTATCCCTGGATACCCAAAAGCATTTCCAAAAGATGTAGGTGATATTGGAGAAAAGATCCCAAAGTTTGTAGGTAATAATGTTATCTCTTATCAAATACATTTAAGAAAGTTCATTGGATTTGTTGATAATTTGAATATCACTCATGAAGATGTGTTGATGAAGATTTTTGTTCAGTGTCTAGTAGAGGATTCTAGAGAATGGTTTAGAGGTCTTTCTAATGGCTCTGTTGATTCCATGGATGAATTAATTGAGCTATTTAAGGACCAATATGGTGATAAGATAAACAAAGGGTTCTTACTGAATGAGTTCAATAACATCAAAAAGGACTATAATGAAGAGGTCACTGAGTTCAATACCAGATTTCAAAGGGCTATGCATAAATTGTTTCAAAAGATAAGGCTGGATGAAGAGGTATGTTTGGAAACCTATTTAAATGCTTTTGATTCTAAAATGGGTTATACTCTTAGGGATAAAAATCATAGAACCCTCACTGATGCCTACAAGATAGCAGTAAATATTGAAATGAGAAAAAGGGTATCTAGTAAACTAAATAGGAGAGATGATTTAAGGTTTAGTAGGAGTAACCTAAAGGAACCAAAATACAAAGAGTATAGAGCTCCTCAAATATTAGGCCTTCCTATAATAACACTTATAATCCTTAGAATAGAATGAAAAATCATCCTTATGGAACCCCGTTCAAGGATGGGAATCCTATTTCTCAACCTAGAAAGGAAAAAAGTGAGAACAGAACTCTAGACCCTTTGCATAAAAATGTTGTCCATTTGTGTAATGATGACTTCTAGTGTGAAGCTTGTGCAGCCCCACATAACCCTAATTTTTGCATTGTTTCATTAGATTTGAAAGAAAATGAAGAACAAGGGAATGATGAAAGTGAACAATGTGATTATAATATGACAAATTCCTATTCATGTCATGATAGAGACTCAGATAATGAAAATGAAAATCGTGATTCATATAGTTCACAAGGAAATGTAGAAGTCAGTCATCAACAAGTTTTATCAGATAGTGAAATAGAAGAAACTGATGACCACATAAGATGTTATTCACAAAATAATCAAGACATTCCATTGATCAAAAAGGCTTCAGATGAAGAAAAAGCAAGAACAGGTAGATTTTGACATTTAATGGCTCTTACTGATAGGGAACTTCAAAAATTTTACTAGCCAAACTACAACCAACACCCTTAACAGGGTTTCCACATTAAAATCCATGTGTTATGTGTGTATGATTCATTTCTTAACCATTTTGTGTCTTACATGATTCATTCTGGATATATCGATATACTCTGCATATTTACTATATTTCAGTAAATAGATGACTGCTGATTGGTAAACATTAAGAAGAAGGTTTAATAGATCAATCCAACAAGTAGTAAATTGATATAAGTTATTTAAGGCATTCATCTTGCAGGACAGAAGATAACTTGAGAAATAATTAGTGGTTATAAGAGTTGAAGGGTTGATTTAAGGATTAATTTTTGAGGCCATTGGAACAAATTAAAGCTTGTACATGGTGGTGACAAAAATGTTTTGAGAGCCAAGGCAGAAAGCCTTAGAGGTAAGTTTGATGATATAAAAATGAAAGAACGTGAAAAAATCACTTAGTACAGTACAAGAATCAAAGATGTAGTCAATGCTATCTGAGGAGTTGGAGGTGTACTAGAAGAAGATATAGTGGTAAGTAAAATTCTAATAACCTTACTGCCTACTTAAGTTATTAGAGTATATGCCATTCAAGAAATGAGAGCAGTAGCAAGTAGCAATGTTACTCTAGACAATTTAATTGGAAGACTTATTTCATTTGAGATGAATAAATTTTATAATAGTGTCTTACCAAACATAGATTCTACATTCAAAACTTATATGAGAATAAGTAAATCAAGTCACAAAAACACTATGAGAAAAGATAGTGATAGTGAAAATGAAGAAGATGATCTTGATGAAATTAAAGCACTTATGGCCAGAAGAATACAGAGAGGCAAAGGTAAATACAAAGGTAAATTACCACTTGTTTGTTTTAATTACAAAGAGACTTAACACTTTGCTGCAAGATGTACTAACAAAAGAAAAGATGACAGAAGTAATGACAGATCTTTTGAGAAGAAGTCTGACATAGGTGATTACAGAAGCTACCGACAATCTGAAAGAATAGATACCTAAGACTATAAGGACAAAGGAAAGAAGGTTAGTTACCTAGAAAAATGCAAGGATGATGATACTAGCACCGAATCTGATGAAGAAATTGAGATGGTTTTTGTGGTTGTAAAAGATGATTCAGATGATGATGAAGAAAGGTATGTAGAAAGAACTCTCATATCTAAAATTACAAAAAATGATGTTTAGATCATAGATAGTGGCTGCACTCAGCATATGACCGGTGATAAGAAAAAGTTTGAGACTTTTGAATACTATAAAGGTGGTTCAGTAAGAATGGGTAATGACACACATTGTCCAGTTGAAGGTAGAGGAACAATAATGTTGAATAACCAGATAAAGTGTAAGAATGCTTATTGGGTAAATGGATTGAATTATAATCTATTGAGTGTTTCTCAGTTGAATAACTAAGGTCACAAAGTAGAATTTGAAAATAAGAAGGCAAAGATCTTCAACAAATCTGGAAATCTGATTGGTACCAGTGAGAAGACAAAAGGTAACTTATTCCATCTGAATGATACTGACTCCACTTGTTTGATTGCCACAAACGAAGACATATGGTTATGGCACAAAAGAATGTGTCATGTGAAATTTGACAACATGATAAAGATTAGCAAAAAGAGAAATGTCAGAGGCTTACCGGCAATGACCAAGCCTGACAATATCATGTGTAAGAATTGTCAAAAAGGAAAAATGACAAAGTCTAGTTTCAAAAGTAAAACCCATACATCAGATGAAATTCTAGAATTAGTCCATACTGATTTATGTGGACCTATGAGGAAAAATAGTTACTATGGAGATAGATATTTTATTCTCTTTTTTTATGATTACTCTAGAATGATGACAGTTATGTTTCTAAAAGATAAATCAAAAGCATTTAAGATGTTTAAATGGTATAATGCTATGGTAGAGAAACAAAGTGGTAAGGATCTAAAATGTTTTAGATTAGATAGAGGAGGAGGAGGACACCAGAGAAGAATGGAATTGCTGAAATAAGGAACATATCCATAGTTGATTGTGCAAGGATACTGATGATAGAGAAAGGAATCACCCAAATATTTTGGAGGGAAGCTATCAGTACTGTTGTTTACACTTTGAACAGAGTAAAATTGAAGAAAGACACCTTATGAGCTATTTTTTGGATACACACCCAATGTAAGTTATTTCAAAAATTTTGGCAGTCAATATTATATCTTAAAAGATGATAGAAATGGAAAACTTGACTCCAAGAGTGATGAAGGAATTTTTCTAGGGTAGTCTACCAAGAGCAAGGCTTATAAATATCTAAATAAAGCCTCTAACAAAATTATTGAAAGTGAAAATGTAAAGATAGATGAATTTGCAGAGAAGAATGAATATGAAAGCACTAAAGAACCAGAGGACTACAATAAGTTCACTTACAATGAGGAACCTGACACCCTACCCTACCAACAATGTAGATCTCCCAAGAAACAGTTCTTAATTCAAAAACAACAAAATGTTGCAACTGATGGGTAGGCTACAAATAGCAATGGTCAGGATAATGATCAAAATAATGTGCAAGGTGATGAAGAACAAAATGAAGGCCAAAATGATGATCAAGCTAATAGACAAAGAGCTGAACCTGTACTTACAAGATATGTAAGAAGGAACCATCCAAAGATCCAGATCATAGGAGATAAGAAAGCTGGGACAAGAATAAGAAGTAAGTCCTTAAACTCAAATTGTTTAATTTGTGAGTTTGAGCCAAAATTTGTCAATGCTGCACTTGATAATGAAGAATGGATAAGTGCTATGAATGATGAGATTGAATAGATTGAGAAAAACTTGAAACATGGTCACTTGTTCTAAGACCATATGACAAGAATGTCATCGGTACAAAATAGATATTCAGGAATAAGCTGAATGAGAATGGAGAAGTCACAATAAATAAAGCAAGACTAGTATGCAAGGGGTATGCACAAGAAGAAGGAATTAACTATGGAGAGACTTTTGCACCCATTGCTAGGCTAGAAGGAGTGAGAATATTACTTTCTTATGCTGCATATAAAGGATTCAAGGTATATCAAATGGATATCAAGTCTGCATTCCTGAATGAAATACTTGAAGAAGAGGTATACATTGAACAATCAGAAGGGTTTGTAGATCCAGACAAGAGAAAAATGGTATGTAGACTACATAAATCCTTGTATGGATTGAAACAAGCTCCTAGAGCCTGGTATGAATGACTTCTATCCTATCTCATAAGTATTGGACTACTGAAAACAATAATCTTTATTTAAAGGAAGATACTGATACTAACACTTTGATTTCTGAAATATTTGTTGATGTCATCATATTTGGAGGCAATGATATGCTAAGAAAATGATTTTCTAATGAGATGAGAAAAGAGTTTGAAAGAGTTTGAGATGTCTAAGTTTGGAGAGATCAAGTTCTTTCTTGGTCTACAAATCATGCAACAATGTGAAGGTATTTTCATTACACAGTCCAAATACATTAAAGAGGTCCTTAAAATATTCAAGATGGAAGAATCCAAACCAAGTTCAAACATCAAATGATACTGGATGTAAGTT
The DNA here is from genome assembly GCA_018584345.1 of Thuja plicata. Lineage (NCBI taxonomy): Eukaryota > Viridiplantae > Streptophyta > Pinopsida > Cupressales > Cupressaceae > Thuja > Thuja plicata. Next base: position 4,614,322 of record MU227936.1, on the reverse strand, counting down.
GACAAAGGAGGACAAGACAACAGAGGTTAATCGGACTTTGTACAGACCAATGATTGGAAAACTCATGTATGTTGTACACACTAGACCAGATATTGCACATGCAGTGGGAATTGTTGCTAGATTTTCTGCTAACCCCAGGGAATCACATATGACTGCTGTGAAAATAATTTTAAGATATTTGAAGAATACTGAGGAATATGGCTTATGGTATAAAAGAGAAGTCAAATTTGAACTTCAAGTCTTCACCGACACTGATTGGGCTAGAAATATTGATGACCGAAAGAGCACAACTAGAGGAGCATTCTTTATGGGTGACATAGTTGTCACATGGATAAGCAAGAAACAAGCATGCATATCACAATCTACTGTAGAAGTAGAGTATGTTGCTGCTGCTGCAAATTTCTCAAACATTGCATGGATCAAACAGTTACTAGAAGGTATGCATATGAAGATCCTAGAACTAGTAATTATCTATTGTGATAATACAAGTGCAATTAACATTTCCAAAAATCCAATCATGCATGCTAAAACAAAGCATATTGCAATCAAGTATCATTATTTGAGAGAACAAGTTCAAGCAAAAGAGGTGATACTTGAGTATGTGCAATCAAAAGAACAATTGGCCAATATCTTCACCAAGCCACTACCCAAGGATGCATTTGAGTACTTAAGAAAGAGACTAGGGGTCAAACCCTTGTCTACTGGTCAGTAAAATGACTGAAGGCTACATCAACCTAAATATTATCAAAATATCACTCATGATTTATGCAAGCAAAAAGATGAACTTCAAAGCTACATCTATATACAGAAAGGTATATATCACAACCAAGCACGAGAGCATACTGTTGTATTATTGATGGATAAAGGAAATTCAAGGAATATATTATGGATGGAGAGAAATGATAGTTTGACATGAATGTCAGCTATTTGTAAGATATTTTTTTGGCATTGCTGTTAAAGGGAGAGAAATTATCCATATTATCACACATTCTTCTGGAAAGAAGGAAAAAGTATCTACTAGCACATTACTCCAATAGGGAGAAATGTTATCCTTAGGGAGAGAAATTGTATGAAAAGATTATACAAAGGGAGAGTTGAAGATAAGAGAGAAAGACATCAAAAGAGAAGAACAACCAAGGGAAATGAATTGACACAAGGAGAGGATACAACACATTAGAATAAAGAGGTCTGCAAGAATCAAATCTAAGCTAAAAATAGAGCTTACCGACGGTTAGATATTTATCGGTTATCAAAACAAAAGAATGGTAGTTTGATGAAACTCAACTATTGTATTTCTTATTATATTAGAAATAGTATAGTGTGATATAATAGTATGTTGTCATCAATGCCAAAGGGAGAGATTGATGACATGTAACTGATTGAATGTTTGACAATGTTAAGTTGAAGATAATGCAAGGCATTAAATTAGTTAATGATTTGTATTTTCATTGATGTCAACTTGATATCATCTTTATGGTCATATAAATAAAGCCAAGGACTTCAGAGAACCAAAAGAACCAAGGTTATGCTTTCAGCAATACATAAAAGTCATGTATTCACTAAGTGACAAACAACATCGACAGAGTGCACACCATCGGTAAAAGAAAAGAGGAACAGTCACAGTGTTACCTATTGGCAAGTTGGATTACTGAGGATGCATGACTTATTTTGTGTTTTCATCATGGAAAAAAAGTCATATTAAGTTTCTGTCAAGTTAGACTTAGAAGACAAATGACTAAGTATGGAAAATAGGATAGACAGAGTTATACAGCAATCAGCACATCAGCGCACATGTGAGAGACTGAATCAGAGTATGCGAGTTCTGATATATGTTTTATGTTTCATGTACATACTAAGTCCAGATAGGCATGGTATAGCATGATAGTATGGAGAAGTTACAAATAGATCAGTGCACCAGCAGTCCAGAAGAGAGAGGATGAAAGTTGACTAGTGTTTTGATCAGTGTATATTATTTTGTTATGTAAAGGCCAAGCGCCTATGATAGTATGTTTGTAATGATGTAATTAGTAATATTGTGAACACTCTTAAGCCAATTAGTTTGGAAGCATTGTGTATTATATTTTAGGACCGACCATAAGTCTTATTTTGGGTCGCGTCTATTCAGACATGAACATATACATATGTAATGTAAATGTATATTATAAGTGTCAAAGAATATGCATGAGAAAGATATAGAAGAGTGGTATAATGAAGTCATTATGAGATAAATCTCTTTAAGAGAGTAAGAGCTTCAGTGCATAAATAGAACTGATAAGACCATAGTGTCATCACAGCAGTTCACTTTTGATATAGTGTATATCAACTATCAGAAGGTTGTAGCCTTCATCCTATTGAGCAGTGAGCTCTGGTAGTGAGCCATATACCCTTAACAGGGTTTTGTAAAGACTCCTAATAGGGTAATTGTACTTGCATTGTAAAGACTGCTTCTAACAGGGCAAAGGAACTTTAACAGGTTCATTATACTAGTGCAATATTTGTGGGTACTAATTCCCACCGGGGTTTTTCGCTGATCAAGGTTTCCCCATAAACATATCAAATGTTATGAGTTATTGTATTAAGCTTCATTGAATGTATGTTTGACTTATGTTTAAAGAGCTGAAATATAATTAATAGAAAAACACTAATTCACCCCCCCCCCCTCTCAGTGTTTCTAACAATTGGTATCAGAGCTCTGGCCCTCTGAAAGAAAGNGAAAAACACTAATTCCCCCCCCCCCCCTCTCAGTGTTTCTAACAATTGGTATCAGAGCTCTGGCCCTCTGAAAGAAAGTTTAACCACTTGAGGAGATCATGGACTCAGCATAAGCAAAACATTTGAAAAAGAATCTTGAAGCAGCTCTTGAAGATCTTGACAGATCTGAAAAAGAAAATGAAGAAATTAGAATTAAAGTTGATGGCTCACAAATGCTTATCAAGAAATTGAGAAAAGATTTGAAAGATTTCTCTACAAGTGATTTAGGGAAAATGGTCAAAAAACTGAATGAAGAGAACATGTCTCTGAAAGATAAAATTGAAAATCTGGATGAACAGCTAACTGACAGTCAAATTTCTACTGATGAAAAGATCAAAGAAAGAAAATAATTAGAAGATGAAATTTTGCAAGCAAACATGAAAGTCTTGGAATTAGAGAACATAAAGAAAAAGATGGAATCTAAATTAATAGAAGCAAAGGATAAGATTTATAAACTCCACACAAGTTCTGATTCACTTCAATCTCAACTAAATGCACAAAAGCTAAGAAGTGACACTACTGGTCTTGGATATAGTGTAGCACAAGTTGAAATCAATTCATTAGAAGAAAGAAAGAAAGCACATGAAGCATCTTCAGAAGCAAAGAAAGTTGAAAATGTTGCAGAGATTAAAACAGATCCACCTAAAGGAGAAATCAAGCAAGTTAATAGAACTTTCTATGCATGTAATAAACATGGTCATTTGGTAAGAGATTGCAAAGAGGTAAGATCTTTCAATGGTTATTGTTACTATTGTAATAAGTTTGGTCACAGGGCTATACATTGCAAAGCAAATCAAAGAAATCAATCACAATAGAATCAGACAAAAATGAATCAAAACAATCAGAGAAATCAGCCTCAAAGAAATTTACAGAACATTAAATGTCAAATATGTAACTAGAATGGACACACAACAAAGCAGTGTAGCATGATGAACAAGAACATCAGACCTCCTATCATTTTTCACACATGTGGAAAGGCTGGACACATCTCAAGGTTTTGTAGATGCAGAACTCAAAAACAAGAGGATCCTAAGAAATCACTATTTGAAGAAGGAGAAGTCAATTTTGTTCAAGAAAAAGAAGATTCAAGCAAAATTTGGGTTGAAGTAAAGAAGGACAGTGCAAAGAACAAAGTATTTGATGCATCCACAGTGGACACATCCTCTATTTCTAGTTGAATAGAACCTTCTTGGTCTTAGGGGGAGCTATTCTAGCTCAGAACCCCTGCATGGCTAGTATACTCACCTCTGAGTATGCACCTATGGATTCATGCTTATGATCACATGATATAGCAATATGCATACATGCATTGTCTATAATGCATTCAGAACAAATTTTGAGATTCTCTATGAAAATCGTGTACGGTTGCAAACATTAAATGCAGTACTTTTATAAAAAGATGTAAGTGTTCAATCTTCTTCACATTTGGATTTGAGATCACAGAATTTAGAGAGCACAGGAGCACTAAGCATCAAAGCACGGAAGCATAACAGACTTGGTGGTTAAGATGCACGGTTAAGAAGTTGGAACAGAACACTAGCAGTCGCGCAGTTTCAAATTTTCGTGAAACCCTATTTAATCAATCATCAAGTAAGTATGGAAACTCCAGTTTTATTTGACATTGCTGAGAGGAAGAGATTTGTATTTAAGAGGCATCCATTTAAATCCATACTGGATGATGTGGAAGGAGCTTTCTCCAAAACTCTGTTAGGACTCGTTCACATAGAAGACATCCGCACATACATTAATTGTAAAAAGGAAATAGTTGGAGATAATAGTATAGCCACTCTCATGGCTTCGATGATGAAACCAGACTATTCATTCAAGGATGAATACATGCTCCTCACAGATAACCCTATCTTTGAGTATTCAAATGCGCATGAATTCTATGATCCAGAATGGGTTAAAATTTTGTTGAGCAGGATTCATGATGACCTCTACTAGATTGGTGAAGTTCCTATCTGTATTACTGCAGACCTAATCCATAACATGATTGGACTTCCTAATATTGGACCAGTTCTTCCAACTAGCAAGGATGTGAGAAAATAGGTTGAGCAAGCATGCCTATCCAAAAGTGACAGGTGCGGTATGACAGTTGATCCTATCAAGGAAGAAGACATAAAGCTTCTAACTATGATCCTTGGTTACAAGCTCCAGTAAGAAAGTAGATTGAATAGTGTCTCTATAGAAACTGTTCTAGCAACTATAAGGATTGTGAAAGATAACACTCAGTATAATCTATGTGTGATATTGCGCGCTCAATTGATTGACAACATCCAAGCCATCAAGCATGACAAGAGAAATACATTCATATTTGGGTCTTTGATCATCTATCTATACTTCCATATTGTTGGTAAGGTTGCAAATCTATACCTGGACAGAAGCAAACCAACTATGTCTCAAATTTCACTAAAAGCCACATTAGAGATTAGTGCAAAGGATGCTATGGACATGGACATCAAAACTTTCAGGATCAAGATGCAGATTAGGTTCAGGATACCTAAGAAGATTGTTGAAAAGTGTAAGGAAACCATATGCTTCATGGTAGAGAATGACTGCACTTGCATGGAGGCATTTGAGCCTAGAACTAAATGGATTCATCCACTTGGGTATGAAGTGGAGGAACATGTATTGGAAGGATATGCACAGGTCCTTTTGTCTGTGCCCAAAGATCCCAATGCACCCAGATGGGGCACTTACAAAGAAAAGACTAATGAAGTTGACTCTACTCTATATAGTTCTGATAATAAAAGAAAGGCATCTAAGATTACATCTAGCATTCTAAGAGTTCATGGTGTCACTCAAGAAGATCTTGAAAAAGATAGAAAATCCAAGATAGCCAAAGAACTTGAGAAGACTGATGCCATCCAGAAGAAGAAGAAAGTAGAGAGGACCTCTGCGCCCTCTACCACCATTGACCTAGACTCATCTCCACCTTCTATACCAAGAAAGAAGTCTAGAGGAAGGAAGGAAGCGCCCACAAATCACCCATCCTCAAGGAACACATGGAGCACATCAAGGAACACTCAAGCTCCTCTTGAGGTAGGATTAAGACCTAGTCTAAATGTCTTAAAGAATAGGATTATTAATGAAGGTAGACTAGACACAATTGCTAAGGTCTATGAAAAATATCAAGAGATTGATAAAACTGAGATACATTCTATGATCATCTCTCACATGATTAAGTTTAAGAAGTCAGTTCTTGAACTCAAAATAGTGATACCAGACAAGCTATGGAACATACTTAAAATAATGAAGAGACATAAAATTGAAGAAGATATGAGAATTAGGGAATAAAATTTGGATAATATTCTCCCTGTATACTCACATGATGAAAAGGCAATTTTGTTAGATCTAGTGAAGCCTCATCTCAAAACTAAGACAAGGACACTTCATATTATGAACAGGGAATATAAGTTAGTTGGGAAAGAGACATAAAAAGCTTTTGCACAAGTGTTTATGGATAGACACATGTATCCATCAATGGCACCTACAACAAAGGTAACTCCAAATCCTCCCAAACAGGTTACAAAACCAGCAATTCAAAATGCACCTATGACAGGTCCATAGGTTTCAGTACCCTCGGTGTCAATAACTTCTGATACAAGAAAAGACTCCGAAGATACTATAGTGGTTGATAATATCAAGATATCCATGACAGCATTTGCCAATGACATGGACAAAGTTGATAAAGTATTTGTAAGCGCTAAAGAGATGTGCACTGATGATAAATCTGTACAACAAGATGAAGTTCCCTCCAATGATCCAATAGAGAAAGATACTCAAGATAATGGGACACCAGTCAGGGAGATACCAATAAAGAGTGAATGCATGGATACCAGTCAAAATACTATATTCACTCCATCCACTTTACCATCTACTTCATTGTTGTCAAGGTTAACTCCTAACTCTGGAAGTCTAGATGCATGGGGAGAAGAGGACTTAATAAAGATCAGTGTTCTAGTTATGGAAAAGGCCAAAGAAAAATAGGTTATGAGGAACCCTCTTTTCTTGGAATCAATAAACATCTTGAATGATCTAGTACTTGAAGACAAGAAAGTAGCCAAAATTCAATCAGTTGAAGATGTCGACAACATTCTAACAAGCTTCAAAGCACACTTTATAGACCTAGTAGACTCTGCTACTAGAATTACAGACGATGAGTATAAAAAGGAGAGATTGAATGAATTGGTAAAGAATTTTACATTAGACTTAAAATCTTTAAAGATTGAGCAATCCATATTGAAATAATTGGCAACAAAAGGCAAGAAGGTTATAGAAAATTGCATGGACAGAGTAAAGTTCACCTCTGAACATATCAAAAAGATAGAAGAGGCATCTACATCATGGTGGACAGTATTAGAAAATCAGTTGAGACATCCATGCAAGACATGAACATCTGTAACAATGTCTATCAAGGTTAGTTGGACAAGATTGAAAAGGCTAAGTTGGAGATCAGTAAGATAAGAGTTAGACAAACTCAATTGAGAAATGCACTTGCGCCCTCTCTAGCAGTTCTGAATGAGAACATCAAATAGATTGATGCCACAATTGTGACATATGATCAAGGTCCCTACATGGATTCGATAAAGATTGAGAAGCTGACATATGCCTTATGCACGCATCTTCAAATAGTTGATGCAATGAAGGTATTCTGGCAAAAAGAGATCCAATCTCTTCAGATTGTGTACCCATATGTTTACATGGAGTAAGTATCTAGAAGAAGTTTTGGACACCTTTTTCATTAATGTTAAAGGGGGAGTATTAGAGAATGTGTATATATGGGGAGCAGTATATGTATATATTAAAAGATGTAATGATATATAGTTTTTTGTGATTAAGTCATTTAGAGAAACTTGGCCACATTCCTTTGTTGCCATAAATGACAAAGGGGGAGATTGTTGGCAAGTTGACTTCTTGAGGATGCATGACCTATTTTTTTTCGTCATCATGGAAACAAAGTCATATTAAGTTTCTATCAAAGTAAACTTAGAAGACAAAATGACTAAGTATGGAAAATAAGACAGACAGAGTTATACAGCGATCAACACATCAGCACGCGTGCAAGTGACTAAATCAGAGTATGTGTGTTTAGATATATGTTCTATGTTTCATGTACATACTAAGTCTAGACACGTATGGTATGGCATGATAGTACGGAGAAGTTACAAATAGATCAGTTCACCAGCAGTCTAGAAGACAAAGCATGAAAGCTGACTAGTGTTTTGATCAGCGTATATTATTTTGTTATGTAAAGGCCAAGCGCCTATGATAGTATGTTTGAAATGATGTAATTAGTAATTTTGTAAACACTCTTAAGGAAATTATTTTGGAAGTGTTGTGTATTATGTTTTAGGGCTGACCATAAGTCTTGTTTTGGGTCGCGTCTATTCGAACATGAACATATAAATATGTAATGTAAATGTATATTATAATTGTCAAAGAATATGCATGGGAAAGATATAGAAGAGTAGTATAATGAATTCAATATGAGATAAATCTCTTTAAGAGAGTAATAGCATCAGCGCATACACAAAATTGATTAGAAAATAGTGTCATCACAACAGTTCACTTTTGATATAGTGTATATCAACTATCAGAAGGTTGTAGCCTTCATCCTATTGAGAAGTGAGCTCTGACGGTGAGCCATATACCTTTAACAGGGTTTTGTAAAGACTCCTAATAGGGTCATTGTACTTGCATTGTAAAGACTGCTTCTAACAGGGCAAAGGAACTTTAACAGGTTCATTATACTAGTGCAATATTTGTGGGTACTAATTCCCACCGAGGTTTTCCTCTGATCAAGGTTTCCCTGTAAACATATCATGTGTTATGAGTTATTATTTTAAGCTTCATTGAATGTATGTTTGATTTATGTTTAAAGAGCTGAAATATAATTAATAGACAAACACTGATTAACTCCCCCCTCACAGTGTTTCCTACAATAAAGCCAAAGACTTCAGAGAACCAAAAGAATCAAGGTTATGCGTTCAGCAATACATAAAAGTCATGTATTCACTAAGTGACAAACAAGACCGATGGAGTGCACACCATCGGTAAAAGAAAAGAGGAACAGTCACAGTGTTACCTAATGATAGGAAGCATAGTGTTGCCCGACAAAGAAAAACCATAAAATACCCGAGGAGCAAAGAAAAGAGTAACTCGACGGAAGAAAATACAATGTTGCCTAATTAACGGAGATCATGAAGCTAACTGGAGTCTTGCCAATGGAACTGTCAGTTGTCACCGACAACTAACTGCAAGGTGACCAGCAGAACAGAGAGTTTAGAAAATGACAAAATATCTAGCTGGCAGAGCTAAATAAGGACTTAACGGGTTGTCTACTTTGTTTTATTTGACCAAAGATAAGTGATTGATTTAAATCTGATTTTTACAGTTGGCAAGAAGATATCTACAAGACAAATTGAGAGTTATGCTTTAAATCTAATTGGCTGGATTGTTTTTCACGCCAAGAATCAAGAATCAAGAAACAATGAATATCATGTCTATATAAGAGACAAGCTTAATTCATTTTCATAAAGCATGAAAAGGGGATTAAGGAGAATGAATAGAATGAGGATGCTGAAGAGAAACTAATGAAGAATAACTTCATACAATCCTGATCAATCAAGCTGAAGGAGATCTAAGGAATTCTGCAAACACTGACGAATAGTGAGCACAACATCATAGAGAAGAAAGCATGGAGCACAAAGAATTGAATTGATACATTGATTAGAGAGGTAATGTACTTAAATAGATCTAAAGATCTACAATTCAAATTTACATTAGAAATAGGTCATAGTGTTTCAGTTTAACCATTGAAGCATCAAGTCTCTTAACAAAGAAGGACTTAACAATCTTCTATATAATGAGGTACCTCTCAAGGAGTGCTAAAAAGGTTGATCCATGAAAGTAGCATTGGATATGCCCGATGCCTATTGATAGTCTAAGAGAGAGGCTGATTCAAGGATGGAAACATTAGATGCCCGATACTAAGTGACAACCTCTATGTATAAAATCCTCTAACAAGGTCACACCTAACAGTGTGTTTGTAACCTTTAACAAGGTTGGCTCTTAATAGGGCTCACTTTAGAAGAATGAAAATTTGGGGTACCGGTCCCAGTGGTTTATCCCTTAATAGGGTTTCCATGTTAAAATCCATGTGTTATGTGTGTATGATTCCTTTCTTAACTGTTTTGTGTCTTACATAATTCATTCTGGATATATTGGTATTGTAACATAAAAAATATAGATTGATATTGATATGATGGTATTGATGATATGTTACCAAAATGTAAAGGAGAGAATTGTGATTTAAGAGGGTTTGAATTGTTAATTGTGATTGTGATTAAGCGAAGATAAGATGCTCCTTTCTTTCACCCTCAAATACACAAATAGGAGATCCAATTTTGATCAACCCCAAAGGGTTAATACATAAATGAATCCAATATTTGGAAAGAGACCAAGAAAGGGGATTTTAAATTCTGTAAATTGATTGATTAATATGATAAATGATAGTAATTGAAAAGAATAGGAGAAAGTACCAACCTTACAAAGTGGCAGATCAAAGATTGTTGTTTTCTGAGATCTATAGACTATTTCTGGAGATGCTGACAGTTGATACCGAACCGGAACAGAGAGACAGACAAAACCCAGAAATATTTTTCCATTCTGATATTGTCTTATGAAAAAGGTTGACCCTGTACCACTTTTGCCAACTCGATCTGCTCAACTCCGAAAGTGTCCTTGTTCACACAGTCCAAAAGAAATCTGAAAAGGGTATCCAGATCTGGCCTCAAATTTACAGTCCCAAACCTGTACCTACAAGAAAAATGTTTGTTTGTTGGGGGAAAGGGGTTTTCCTTGGTCAAACCCCGGTTTTGGAATTAACCTTATACTATAATTGAAATTGTAGAGATAAACAAAGTAAACACATAAATTCACCTTGCTTGTAATGTCCTTGTGGCGGATTCAAATCCGTGGATCCACAAGTATGCTTCAAAACATGGAATGTAGAATGGAAGGATGTCTTCAATCTCTTTCTTGTAGATCTCCAACACCAAGTCTTGAATGGGTTCTTAAACTTGACAAGGGCTTTGGAAGAAGATGGATGGAGAGATCACCAAAAGGGCACTTTTTGGCTTGAATCCTTCAATAGCCTCCAATGGATCTCCTTCATGCAAATGGATACTTGAGAATGATGGATGCTTGCTTCAAATATTGCTCAATTTCTTGCTTGGACTTCACTTCATAAGGATGCTTGATGCTTGATTAGAATACTTCAATTGCTTGATCATGGTTTTTCATGCTTAGAGAAAATGAGAGGAGAAGGCTCCCTTTTATATGAAATTAGGGCACAATATTCTAAGGAGGCCTACATAGAATAATTAAATCATCATTTAAGCCTTTACCCCTAGGAGAGGACCTATATTAAATATAATTTAGGAATCAACCAAT
>MU227936.1:4566454-4578475 GCA_018584345.1 Thuja plicata | reverse complement strand
TGAGATTTAATGATTTCCAATTGTGTTTGAAACCCTAGATCCAATATAATTTCTATTAAATAATCTCTAGGTAACCACTCAGGGATTCCATTGTGACAAAGGACTGTAACAAGGAATGAATAATGTTGTGGTGAAAACTGGGAATCCTAATCTTAATGGATAGAGAAACAATTTTCTCTATGATTGTTAATTCTGATTTATATCCTTCTCTACTGTCCCATGATCATGTTCAAAAGCATCCATGTTCAAAACAGTTTCACAAATTTCAAAATATGAACCAAACAAGGAGATTCAATAAAATGAACAAATCACATTACAAATTGTCTTAGGGAAACTCATGTCCCATGGCTACTGCAGTGAGATCATTTTGAACTAGACCTTCCATTTGCCAAAAACAATAAATGCCCATTTTCCAGTACAAGCACAAAGAAAACTCACAGCTGAAAGAAAGCTCGGACAACATAAATTATAGAGCATTGAAATGTGCATAAAATCAAAATGGGTTTCAAAGAGTAAAGTCACAGTTTTCACAATTGAAACCCTCAACTGAGAGACTCGCGGCTTGTAAGAAAAATAGAGCTTGTAGGGTTTTAATTATGTTTTTTCTTTCAACTAGAGCACAAATATATGAACCCTTATTCATGAGCATATAAAAGGAGATTTAGCAAAGACACATGTATCAAAAGCTAATAGGAAAAAGTCCAGATGTCTAATGAAGTCACCAATAGAAGAGGAAAATACAGAGTTTTTATGATTTTTCAAGCAATGAAATCACAAATGATCTACAACAATGATATTTCATTTAATAAAAGGTACAAAGACATACCTAATGAGGGATGCAGCCTGCGCAAAAAAATGGAGAGCTTACCTGCCAGATTGAATGCAAAGAATCCTACGGGATCTTCAGCTAAAAAAATCCATAGAGATTCACCTATTCTTTGCATCTTTGACATATAATAGTAATTAGGGCCCTCTTCCACTCGCATGCACAGCTCGATCACAAATGAGCCTTTCTTTTTATTTTTTTCTATTTATAATCAAGAGGGTGTTGCAATTATGACGGTATTGTCACCATTACGACAACATCGGGGGCACTTGAAAAAAAACACAAAAATCACACACAAATGGTAGCATCGTCACAAATTGGAATCAAAATTTGACCCCAAATGTTGCAGTGACTCATTGGGGATTAGAATCATGTATTATCAAACTAAGCTTCTTCAACAAGTTTTCAGAAGTGCATATCGATCCCTTAGCAAAATTTTACATAGTTCCATTCAAATTTCACAAAATTTGCATGCACCAACAGTGGCTCTAGTTAGGGACACATGCCCCTTGTGGTGATGGTGAGATTTCAGATCTCTGGAGGAGAAGACCAGTCATCCTATCCCTTAGGCTCCTGATTCAAAACTTGACTAAAAATCAAATGTATACTTTCCAACTGGCGACCCCGGGCCACCAAGCATGTAAAAGAAGAATTTACCTCTGTAATAAATGTGGTTCTCGTTATGCAAAAATATAATTAGTCTAAAAAAATCATTACCAAGTACTCGGCCATATTGAAAGCAATTGGAATCATTCATGCTACTATCATGTTTTTCACTGTCATCACACCTACCATCTCTCGGTATCACAAAATCATGCACTTGCTGAAAAGAACCAGAACCTGAAACATATTCTTCATACTTCCAGCATGGTGAACATTCATGTGCAACATGAAATCCCTCGTTATCATTCCCATCAACATGATCAACTAAATTTTCAACCAACTCCATTGGAAAATTAGAACATTCAAGCTCAACCTTATATCTGGAATCATGATGATTTATCTCAGCACATGCTTCGATATCAAAGAAAAATATTTCACACTCAAACCTTTGTGTATTATGCAAACTCAGGTGAATCATTATGACTTGTAACCTCTGATTTCAAGTTTTCTTCATCCTGAGAAACCTTGTTCATTCACATGCTACAAGAATCTTCAAAATCAGCACTAGAGGAATATTGATCATCATATAAGGGCATTGAATCAAAAATTTCATCCCAGTCACTATAGTCACTCATTTCACAATGTGATAGAGAATTCAAATCATTTGGATTCTCAATTGTCTCTTCATACAAAGGATTAGAAACCATATGAAAGCCCTTCTCAAAAGAATTATGGCAAAGTACTAGTTGATCCATTTCCATTTTGTCATCAAATATTGGATTAATGACTTCACTAAAATCTCTATAAATCTTAACATCATAGTCATCCTCATCAATAAGAGAGGGATCTGAATCAACATCATCAATAATAGAACAGTCATCAACACTATGAGTTTGAGAGGATGAGCAAATATAGTTATGATCCAAAAAAAGAAAATCCTCACTCACTTCAACAAAGCTTGCAAGACTATTCTAACCACTTTGGGATTCAACCTTCTCAAATATATATGTTGGATTAATCACACCTTCTTGATGAGAAAACTAAGAAGGAACATAATCTAGTGTATGAAAAGATGCTTATGCTGGGACAACATATACACATTCATTTGCAACATTTATTTCATGCATACACACATCAATTGGCTCTTCATATACATCATTTTGGACACATAGAGGTAGTGTAAATACAGGCTGAGGCCTGTCCATTTCATTAGAGTACATTGTACAACTTCTTGGTTCAACATTTACCTCATGAGAAACATAACCAACATTGCAAGGGGTATATAAGCAAAAGTGATAACTAGAGAAACATGATGGTAATTACCTGAAGTAGACTTTACAACACCTACATTATGTTTCCCACTTGCATGATCTACTACTGGAACAACTTCATCGTTTGCAAGCTTCCTTATCTCCATCTCAATTTGGGACTGCATGTGTGAAGTAGATTTAGCAAAAACTTCATAGTGCTGGTAAATATACACAGGCTCAATCTGATTTTTATTGGTCAATTGTGCACTAGTTAGAGCCCAAAACTAATGCAGAGTGGGTCAGTGGCATGGTTAATCCCTTACCAACCTCCAATAACATCAGTCAACCCAACTGCAATACCCTTCACATAGACTGTCCAATTCCTTGCAACCCTTAGACTGTCCAATTCCTTGCAACCCTTCGTAGTAACAAAATAGATTATAACGCCTCATAAAAAAATCAAATCCAAAAAACAAAAAGGGTTTTAGATAACCATTAAGTCATTCTTCAACATACCTACAACTTGTAATGGTCCCCTTACAACACATCATCAAATAATGGATTGATAATATTAGTTTTAGGCCAAATTAGGCCTTCTTAGACTACCCTCCACCAATGAGCTTAACATGCCATCCTTAAAAGCCTTCTTGACTAAAAACACACCATTGGTAACCTTCAATACATTATTTGAATGGTTGTAAACAGGTTTTATAATCTTACATGAAGGAAATGCCAATTTGAAATAGTCATAGTCTGATCTAGACTCTCAATGCCCTATCCTTACTGGGTTCATTGGACATGGTCTTCATTGCTTTGGATTTATCAACTCACTGCCTTGTAAGAGGGTCTAAATAACCTTGAGACCTATTAAAAACAATTTCACTCACAACAAACATCAATTCCTAATGATCAAACAACAAAAACTTCCAATGATCAAAATGTTGCATTCTTATACTTGACTGTCATAGAGCTTACCTCCATTAGCAGGGCAGTTGACATGGTGATCCAAACCTTCATCTTCTAAAAATTGACTCAAAGGGTGTGATTATATCTTCCTCTATACACTTTGGACATAAAACATTAGTTACAAGCCTTAGTTTCAATGGATAAAAGCAACCAATCATCCATACTGCCTTTTACCAGTCTAAGACAAAGAGATCAGGCTCCAAGGTATCAATGAACATGACCAAATTACAGCATAAATGCCTATAAATTTGGAAAAATAAAATATGCATTGAAAGGAGACTTTTCACAGGTTTATAACAATTTCCTTTAGGAAAACCAAGAGATACATCAATGTCTTGTTCACTGGTTACCTTAGAAGAGGGTTTTGATAGTTTATAGAAAAATGACATCTCCCAAAATACATCATGAAAATGAGAAAAATGAGATTCAAATGAAAGGTGATAGATTCATCTTTCTTCTACAAACAAGTGTAGGGCATGAAACTACCCTACAAGAACATGAAAATATTTGTGACAATCAAAACATGTGTAAATATAGAGAATAAAACTCATTTACTTTACTTTCTCCTAGCTCTCCATATAATTTCCTTCCATACACCAACTCTCTCCATCATTTATTGATTACATTGAAACCAATATAACACCATCTTTTAATACTGTTACAATCACAAGGATGATAAACGTATGACAACCTTCTTTTTTTATTAATATTCCTTCTTAAAACCTTACAAAACTAACTCCCCTCCCTTTGATTTAACGATTGATTACTTTATAAATAATAACCAACACACTTCAACCAACTCAAACTGAATTTTGAATGCTATGACTGTTGGTTTCTTAATTAACACATTTAGACAGTTATGTAACTTTACAATTTTTGCGAAATTGTAAAGTTGCATAGCAATACAACTCTCAAACTTCACCACTAACACTCCTATGACTTCTAATAACTCAAAACATATATTATTAAGCCAAAAATGCATATTACATTGTTATTTTCCATGGAAGACATGTTGACAACCCTTGTTAACTCAATGGCAATATTTGCACTTAATAGATGACTTGCGCCAAACTTTAACAAGAAGACTTAAAACACCTACTCTCACTTTAGACATACTAAAAACAACCTAAAATGACCTTTTAAATCCACTTACCCTCATTGGGAACATTTTGAACACTTTGACCCAATTAGACTACTTAGGACCATATAGATCGACAAGAGTTCATTGGCTTCCAATGCCTTACAAATAATTACATATGATTTGAGTAGTTTACAAATGGTCCTCGAAGCCTTATTAGATAATCAAAGATGCAAAAAAAAACATAAATTAGAAGTTTTCCTTATCAAGTCATGATATCAAATAGGTTCTTCTAAGCCACATTCTAACTAGAAAAACTCATGTTATCTACATCACGTAGACAATCGACCTTTATAAATCCTCAGATATAAATTGAGTATTGTAAATCCATTTTATTAATTATACAATTGTCACAAGTACATTTGCAATTAGTATGTTTTTCATTTCTCATATCATTGCCAATATATGTTTTAAGTTTTCCATGTTTCTACATTTATTAATAAAGTAGTTAAGTATAGGTTTTCAAAATCATTACTAAAAGAATAATGCTAAGGCTTTCCCAAAGTACTATTATAAGTTTTGTATTCTTCATTCCCCAAATTTCTATTTTTTTTATTGAAATAATAGCACAAGTATGCTTAACATTTCGTGCAGGGCACCTCCTGAAAGTCCTCTTTTCTTACTTTCATGTTTTTAATAAGGTGCATCATTGAGATCACCCTTGTGTGTGTGTGTAGTTGTGTGGGTCTTTGATGTAAGGTGAAGGACCTAAGGTGAAGTTAAAAAACCTAGGGTCTAAAACCAGAGTTAGACCATGTTTGTTTAAAGTCTTTAAAGTTTGGTTAGAAGTCATGTTTTAAGTCCTTAGGTAGGTTCTTGTCTTATTTTTACCATCTCCCACATCCTTGGGGTTAGTGAACTTAACATTCTCCAAAAATAGAAACTTTCCTTCATGATTGCCAAAAGTTGTCTTTTTGCAAAGTTGCATGAGCAACTTTTGCAAAATGTTTCTCGAGAATGAACAACTTCTTTGAAACCAACCTCACCCACTTTCTGAATCTTCTAAAATTCTTGGAGGATGCTATTAGGTGAGAGGATGTCTTCCATGAAGGTTAGAAGTCTATGTGTACAAAGGTTGATGTTCAAGCAAGGAAATATAAGAGTGTTTTGAGTCATTTTTGCATGGTAGGGCCTGGTACGGATTCATTTTGAGTATCCAGTTACAGAAGCTTGTAATTCCTTGAGTCTACTAACCTTTCCTATTTATTTGAGGTGTTTTTATTAAGTTAGTGAAAAGTTATAGAATTTACTTGGTTTCTGTGTGAGAAACCAAGGCTCTACTGGACTAGTCTCAAAGATATGATCCTAACATGAGCTTTATCCAGTGGATCTCCTCAGCCACTTGGAAAATTCTATTTAGGATCATGGTCTTTAGGAACCTAGAAGCTCAGACTCTCACTCTTAGTCCTTCTATTTTTAAGATCAAGCCCTAGGCTAATTATCCCTATGTAATTAGCCTAGTCTATCGGTACAGTCACATGCAAGAGTTATATGAGTGTTGTGGGATCAAAAAAAGAGTAGTTATAGACTAATTTGGAGTAGGGGAATCCACCCAAAGCTCCACATTTCATTCATGAACCCACCTTCTATCACTTTCCTAACAAACCAAGCCTAAACTAGTTAATTAGGTCTGTGTGTTTTGTGAGAGCTTGGGGATGCAGGAGTGGAGTGAGGTGCTAATTCTTTGGGGGGTTTACAAACTCCATAAAGGGTGTTTGGAAACCTAATCAGATCCTCTATATCCCATTGTCACAAAAATTTAATTCCTCACCCTTTCCCTTATAAGGCTTTTTGGTTGACAAAAGAAAAGCAAACCATTATCAATGAACAAGTTTGGGTAAATTTTAAAATAGGACAGTAAACAAACAGGGTTCTATGTGATATTATAGAGATGGATGCATGTTATCTATTATTAGGGAGGCCTTGGAAATATGATGTAGATGCTAGGCATGATGGAAAATCTAATGTTTATATTATAACTAAGGATGGTGTTGAATATGTAATGAACCCACTCCCTGACTGTGAGAAAGAAAAACATGCTACTAGTATTGTCTTGCACATAGGAGAAAAGAAATTCATGAAAATACTAAAGGAGAAGGATACCCCTTGTTATGCCCTAGAAGTGAGGCCCAAAAAGACACCTTTTAAGGAGTCCAAAGTCCAAATACCCATTAGGAATGTAGGCCCCAAAGAAGTGAAAGCACTATTAGACCAGTATATAGGTATCATTGTTGAGAACACACCAGATTCTTTGCCACCTGAGAGGGAAATAAGTCACTATATAGACTTCATACCAGGGGCCACTCTTCCCAATAAGGCACCATATAAGATGACCCCTAAATAGAATCAAGAGGTAGCAAGACAAATTGGAGAATTGTTGTTAAAAGGTCTCACTAGGAAGAGTGTGAGTCCTTGTGTTGTCCCAGCAGTCCTAGCACCCAAGAAAGAAGGCACGTGGAGGTTATGTATAGATTCTAGGGAAATCAATAGGATGACCATCAGATATAGGTTTCCTATGCCTAAAATAGAGGATTTGATGGACTGTTTGGGGGTGCAGATTACTATTCAAAGATAGATCTCAAAAGTGGCTATCATCAGATAAGAATCAGAGAGGGAGATGAATGGAAGACAGCATTTAAGACTACATAAGGCCTTTATGAGTGGCTTGTGATGCCTTTTGGCCTTTCCAATGCTCCAAGCACCTTTATGAGATTGATGAATGAAGTATTAAAACCTTTTATTAACAAATTTTTTGTTGTATACCTTGATGACATTTTGATATTTAGCAGGAGGAGGGAAGAACATCTCAATAATTTGGACATGGTGATGAGGACACTCCATGAGAAGAATTTGAAAATCAATATAGATAAGTGTGTATTTCTTCAAGAATAACTTGTGTTCTTGGGCTTTGTGATCTCCAAAAATAGTCTTAAGAAGGATCTTACCAAAGTTGAAGCCATCTTCAATTGGCCACCTCCCACTACTCCATCAGAGGTAAAAAAATTTCATGGCCTATTTAGCTTTTATAGGAAATTCATCAGAAACTCTAGTGGTATATGTGCTCCCATTATTAACACTATTAAAGGTGGAAGAAAATGCATATTTTCATGGACTAATGAAGTTAATGAGTCCTTTGAGTTGCTAAAGAAGAAGATTGCAGAGTAGCCTATCCTAGTCCTACCAGACTTTCACAAGGTATTCACATTTGAATGTGATGCAAGCAACAAAGCCATTCGAGGAGTCTTAAGCCAAGAAGGAAGACCAGTTGATTTTTTTAGTGAGAAGCTCAATGAAGCTAAACAAAAATACTCCACTTATGATCTTGAAATGTATGTAATGGTTTAGTCACTTAGGAAATGGAGGCATTATTTATTTCCCAAGGAGTTTTTTGTTTTACTAATAACCATGCACTTAGATTTCTAAACAAGAAGGAGAAACTTAATCACAGACATGTGAAGTGGATGGAGTTCTTACAGTCTTATACATTTTCCATCAAGAATAAAAAAGGGGTTGTGAACAAAGTTATTGATGCTCTCAGTAGGAGACATTTGGCCACTTAAGCCATCTATTTAGAGAGTGTTGGGTTCCATGCCATGAAGGATATGTATGTTAAAGATGAATATTTTAAATAAGCTTATCATATTTGCATTGAGATGACAAACATATACCATACTGATTTCTCCAAGTTTATTGTGCAAGATGTTCTTCTTTTCAAAGGGAGTTCTTTATGTGTCCCAAAGGGATATATGAGGGAGAAAATTATCAAAGAGAAGCACTATGGAAGCCTAGCTGGTCACTTTGAAGTGGACAAAAATTTGGAGCTAGTTAGGAGATTCTACCATTGACCAAAATTGCAAACAGATGTTAGGAATTTTGTGGAGAGTTGTTCAGTTTTCCAACAAGCCAAATGACACACATCCAATGCTAGATTATACACTCCTTTACCCATCCCTACAAAACCATGGGATTCGGTAAGTATGAACTTTGTCCTAGGTCTTCCAAAGACCAAGTCTGAATTTGATAGCATTTATGTTGTAGTTGACAGATTTTAAAAAATGGCACACTTTATTCCTTGTAGGACAACTCATGATGCATCTCACATAGCAAGATTATTTTTTAGAGAAGTTGTAAGACTTCATGGATTACCACTATCAATAATATCAGATAGGGATCCTAAGTTTTTAGGCCACTTTTGGAGGACACTATGGAGAAAATTAGGAATAAATGTCTCTCTGTCATCTACATATCATCCACAGTCTGACGGTCAGAAAGAAGTCATCAAAAGATCCCTTGGC
Source organism: Thuja plicata (assembly GCA_018584345.1). NCBI lineage: Eukaryota > Viridiplantae > Streptophyta > Pinopsida > Cupressales > Cupressaceae > Thuja > Thuja plicata. The sequence continues at coordinate 4,569,397 of MU227936.1, read as the reverse complement.
AACCTTCTGAGATGCCTCACACAAGAACATGGAGCCACTTGGGATACCATTATAGCACAAGTAGAGTTCTCATTCAATGATTCAGTAAATTGGAGCACTGGTTTAACTCCATTCCAGATTGTCTATGGCACTCACCCAGAGGAGTATTGGAACTCAGGGATATCAAAGAAATGGACAAAAGAAGTGCACTAGCTGAAGACTTTTCTGAGGTAATGAAGAATATACATGATCAAGTGTAGACCAAATTGAAGCATACCACTAAGAAATATAAATCCCATGCTAACAAGAAGAGGAGAGATCTACAATTCAAGGTGGGAGACTTAGTGATGATCCACCTCAAGAAAGAGAAACTACCTAAAGAGAAATACACAAATATTATGATGAAAAATCTTGGCCCTTTAAAGATTCTGAAGAAATGTGGCAACAATGCCTATAGAATTGATCTACCATATGACATTGGCTTATCACCTATTTTCAATGTTGGAGACATCTATGCTTATAAAGGAGAAGATAGTACTATTGATATTACAGGGACTCCAGAACCTCCTACACTCCAACCACTCAAGCACATGCCACAAGAAACTCCTCCTGAGATTAAAACCATTCTAGACAAAAGAGTGAACAAGAAAACCAGGAGGGGCACTTATTATGAGTACTTGGTTAAATGGAAACACCAACCAGTTGAAGATGCTACTTGGATGAACCTAAAGACAGGTTATCCACTTGAATAATTCACAACTCAAGAGACTTGAGTTCCTTTTTTCATGAGGAGTATGGTGCAGGGAACCTCCTGAAAGTCCTCTTTTATTACTTTCATGTTTGTAATAAGGTGCATCCTTGTGATCACCCTTGTGTGTGTGTATTTGTGTGGGTCTTTGATGTAAGGTGAAGGACCTAAGGTGAAGTTATAAACCTAGGGTCCTGAAACCAGAGTTAGACCATGTTTGTTTAAAATCTTTAAAGTTTGGTTAGAAGTCATGTTTTAAGTCCTTAGGTAGGTTCTTGTCTTATTTTGACCCTCTCCCACAACTTTGGGGTCGCTGAACTTAACATTCTCCAAAAATAGAAACTTTCCTTCATGATTGCCAAAAGTTGTCTTTTTGCAAAGTTGCATGAGCAACTTTTGCAAAATGTTGCTTGAGAATGAACAACTTCTTTGTAACTAATCTCACCCAATTTATGAAGCTTTTGAAATTCTTTGAGGATTCTGTTAGGTTAGAGGATGCCTTCTATGAAGGTCAGAAGACTGTGTGTATGAAGTTTGATGTTCAAGCAAGGAAATAGAAGAGTGTTTTGAGTCATTTTTGCATGGTATGACCTGGTATGAATTCATTTTTAAGATCCAATTGCAGAAGTTTGTAATTCCTTGAGTCGACTAACCTTTCCAATTTATTTGAGGTTTTTTTATTAAGTTAGTGAAAAGTTATAGATTTTACTTGGTTGTTGTCTGAGAAACTAAGGCTCTACTTGACCAGTTTCAAAGATGTGATCCTAACAGGAGCTTTATCAAGTGGATCTCCTTGACCACTTGGAAAATTCTATTTAGGATCATGTTATTTATGAATCTAGAAGCTCAGACTCTCACTCTTAGTCCTTCTATTTTTAAGATCAATCCTTGGGCTAATTATCCCTATGTATTAACCTAGTCTGTCGGTACAGTCACATGCAGGAGTTATATGAGTGTTGTGGGATCAAACCAAGAGTGGTTCTAGACTAATTTCTAGTATGGTAATCCATAAATCTCTACTTTTTATTCATGAACCCACCTTCTATCACTTGCCTAACAAACCAAGCCTAAACTAGCTAATTAGGTTGGTGTGTTTTGTGAGAGCTTGGGGGTGCAGGAGTGGAGTGAGGTTCTAATGCTTTTGGGGGTTTAAAAAATCCATAAAGGGTATCTGGAAACCTAATCAAATCCTCTAGTTCTCATTGTCACAAAAATTTGAGTCCCCAAAACCCATTAGTTAGGGCTATAAGGAATCCTAGACCATTTGGGGTTAGACTAACTTTGGGTCTTCAAGACCAAATTTAGTGCTAGATTCCTAACCCCTAGGGTCTGTTAAGAGTCTTCAATCTCTTAGGATAGAATTTTGAATCCACTGGTGAAGTTTTACACCTTCTGATATGGTTTAGGGAAAGTGTCCCTAAAGGAGAAATTGCTTTATTCTATAGATTGATTTGGAGAACCAAGAGAGAATAGGGGAAGCCTACTGACCCCTTGGAGAAGTCAAGAGACATCCTAAAAAGACTTGTGTGGAGTGAGATTGATCAAGTTTGAAGTTTGAAGAGGTATCAAAGAGCTAGGGCCCATTAAGGTCTTCTTGCAGTGCTCTCTGCATCAAAATTCTCATGATATATGGATTTGGTAGTAAATATTGTATGCACCCTAAAATGGTCCCCTAGACTTTGGGCCCCATTTCTCAATTTATCAAATCCCTGAATCAATACTTTCAAATATCGACAATATCAATTATATCAATTTCCTTAATCAAATCATAATCAATTCAATATTTTCTAAGGTTTGAGCCTTATTTAATTTAAAAGAGAAAAAATAAAAATAAAAATCTTATTTAATTAAGAGAACATGCTCTCTTTTAATTAATTAAAAATCTCTTTTAATTAAATAATAAAATCACTTTATCCTAAGCCTTTATTTAATTAAAAGGAATTTCCTCCCCTTTTATTTAAATAAAAAATCCCCACTTTTCTTCTTATCCTATGTTGCACAAATAAAGCATTATTCTTATTTTATAAAAAGGGAAAAAGCACTTTTTGTCTTATGTGGGACACAAAAGTCAACTCCTATTTTCCTATTCGAGGATATTTGTGCACAAGGATCAAGCTTCCATTTTTCTCCACCCTTGATTAAGACTTTTGCCTCTTAATCTCAATGGTCTATTTCATCTCATTTCTTATAAAAGGAGAGCTCTCTCCTTCATTTTG
>MU227936.1:4539728-4557782 GCA_018584345.1 Thuja plicata | reverse complement strand
CTTGCCCTTGTCTTCATTGAATCTCCCATTGCATGGTTTACTAGCAAGGTTATAGGCTTAATAGCTCTAGCTGAGAGCATTCTAAAAACCCTTGCATTCCATGCCTAGGGAGCTATGGATCGATTTTCGAGACCTCATTCTTGAGTGTTCTTGAATGTAAGGATTCATAGAAGTGTGACGTGCAATTATAGCGCACAAATATAATCCTAAAAAACTTAAGCAAATAGTTTAAGACTATCTTCATTATAATCTAATTCTCCCAGCCAAATAAGAAATATACCTACTCAACACTCCCACTACTTGGGAAATAATAAAGTTGGTTTGATGAAATACATACTAAAAGTAATGTTAATAAATACACTTACATAATTAAAATGGCTTGTGTTCTCTATATCATTTGGTGTCAATGACACTTATCTACTAATAAGTGTTTTCCTACAAAAATAGAAAAACTCACTAGCTTGTAATATAATGTATTGAGTTACTACAAAATACAATTAATATAGTTGCTTTGAGAGATAAAAAAAAAAAACTATGAAATCTATCCCTTCCATAACATAAATGTAATTGCCCATGAAACTTTCAATCAATCTCTAAAGAAAATTTAGATTTAATATTTGTGAACTTATGCTATTAATGTTACTAGTTAGCAACATATTAACCAAAAGAAGCACAAGAATTTAATAAATTGACCGCATGTCCAATTAGAAAAATATAGTGATATATCTAAACTCTATTAAAGATCAACTTCAAAGCATATGAATCAAATATTTGTTACCATATCCTAGGGGATAATTTTAGACCATGTAAAGATTTATTCAAATTTAAAACCATTTTCTCTCTTTTCACTAAAAGGTCCTCTAGTTTTTCCTTGTATATCCCTTCTCTATATGCTTATGTGAAATTTTTTAACCAACATCCATATACCCTTATACTTCTAAATATTGCAATCTAAATTGAACTTCTTGAATGTCCATTTTTATCCAATGTGGTTTCTATTCTTAAGAAGCTTAACTATGCCCCATGTACTATTCTTCTCTATTACACCCATCTCTTAATTTATTACATTCTTCTAATACTTCTATATCTATATATTATATCTCTCCTTTTTTTCTTCTCTTCTTCCTTACAATCTCTTTTATAATGATAAATGCTAAAACAATTCCAATATTTTTCCTTGGGAGTACCGAGAAGTTTAGATCTCCCTCAACATTTATATCTAGGAATATCTTACTTCCTATTCATTTTTACCTTTTTATTTCTATTGCAACAAAGAGCTAGGGTTTCCATGGTATATTTAGAAGTCTTTTTTTACATCTCTTTGAAAAGAAATTGATTTTATTATCTCACCAATTTTGTGTTGGTGTTTATACTTCCAATAGTCATATCGAGGTGGTCCCATGAATGTCGAAAAGAACACAAAAATTTCATGTAATGATCCTCCTTTATTTTTCTTATAATAGAGAACAGCTAGGCAACAACCATCTTAAAGAGATTCAAGTATCTAGATATCCAACCATGGAGCTAGCTAAACAAATTTAGGGTATATAACTAATTTATTATAGTTTTTTTTTTATTAGTGAGGAAGAGCTACACCACCCAACAACACAACAATGGAGAAAACACAAAAAAGTGCAATAAAGGAAGTAAATTGTTTTATACTTCTTCAAATGAGATAGAAATACAATGTCCAAAAATAAAATTAAAAGTTAGCTACATTGGCCTTAGAAGACTTGAAAACTGGAGCTACAAGCTAGACTTCTAAAACTCTGAAATGAAGGATTAATCTTCTGAACTTGGAATAAGGAAAATATAAGTTCAACACCCAAATTTATTGAAATTTGTGGGGAGGAATACAATGACATGATAACCCAAAACCATGGGCTAAAACCACTTGAAACATTCATGCCCCCATCAAAAAAGGAAACACATCACACCTAGAAAGGTAAGACATGGCTAATCCAAGAGCATGCCCCCATCAAAAAAGGAAACACATCGCACTTAGAAAGGTAAGACATGGCCAATCCAAGAGCATGCAAGAACATGCATTGCAAGACACCTCAATATCCCTAAAGTGTGTGCCCAAGAAAGAGACTTCTCCTTTATTCTTTGTAGCCTCGATGAACATGTGTTATCAAGGCTCTTCCACTTTCCAAAGTAGATGTGTAGGTGAGAAACTCCTCCATTTTCCTTATAACCACCAGTGACATGTCTATTCTTTAAAATTGCATTTACCATTTGACATAGGTCATAAATAATAAATATTCATCCTTAGAAAACTTAAAAAATTATTCACCTAACTTGAAAAAAGATTTAAAAAATATCTTTGGGTGATTCAACATTGCTCTTACACCCCTCAATACAGTAGATAGCTAATGATTTAACTTGATACGAGGCTCCTAAATTGTTCTAATTAGATTATGGAACTCAAATATTGATGCAATAATCATCCTTAAAAACAATATTGAACAACCTAAAACAATGTTTTAACTAAAACCAAAATCTATAATTAAAAATTAACTTGTTGTATTATAAAGTCCAAAAATTACATTATTCATGTATTTAACATAATGAATAAGATTAAGATACATTTTCTAACCATTAGCCATAGAAAATTCTTTTATCTATTTTTTTAATGTTTAATTTTATTTAGTTATTACCTAACCAAAAGGAAATAGCATGAGTAAAATTTTCAAATTAAAAATACCTAGTTACTATCACGATTTTAAAAAAACACAAATTTTAGAGTGTTGCGAGGACATTAACAAACTACTATTTAAAAGCCGCTCAACTTTAAAATAATTTAATAATGTCAAAGGATTGTTGATCAATTAGTTGAATACAATTGATAGAAGTGATAATATGAAACATAAAAAGTCATCCACAATGATTCGAACTCTTACACTCACATTTTGCCCATATATAATAATAATAATAATTTAAAAAAAATTCAAAACTTGTCAATATCAATTTTAAGGCCATAGGGCCATCCCACTTTGAAAAGAGAACCGATTCTCCTGTTTTTCTTGACCAAACTCTTGGAATCACCGTAAACAGCAAAAATCCAAAGACATTCATTTCACACTTCCTCTGCCGTACCATGTTTTCAAGTCAAGCTTCTCAATAAGAGAATATGAAGACACCAATAAAGGAGTCAATATTTCTAGAAACCTGCCGTAGAGCTATTTTTCAAACAATGAAGGTCATATTGACTTTTCAATGACTGGAATTTCCAGCCTCCTTCCTTCTTTTACTTATTCCTAAAGAAATCTGTAGTTTTCAGCTTACCGAAATGTGGAATATATTGCCCATATACCGACCAATATTCTCACCTGTTTATAATGAGCATGCAGTCAAATTTATCACTATTATCTTCTTTACATTCATAAATTCATCTTGTCACGAATAATTAAAGAGATGGCTATGTAAAAATCCACAATCAAGAAAATATATTGATTGGATACAGTTTATTGATCATATAAATTTTGAGTATCGCTGTGGGTAATAAGTGAATATTAGTAAAAGATGGAGTTCAATTCAAATATATATCCAGTCTTTTGTTTTTGGTTGTGCTATAGTTTCATTCAATGTATTCGATTGATAAAAATATATTGTAAAGTCTAATGGATTGTAGCTCAATCTAATGAGCACAATTGGTAAGAATGATAGTATATGATGTACAAAATCATCTACCAAGATTCAAATCCTTGGAGACACTTTTAGTTCAGGTTTGACCTTAAGTGAATTTGATGGACTATATCCTTCTGTACTTGCTTAGCTGAAGGAGGCTTGTAGTTAACATCTATGCTTACTCAAATCAATGTAATCTACTATATAAAGACAGAGATGTCAACATCTATGTATGCTGATATGATTCCACACACACACACACACACACCAAGAGACTATTACAAATTCGTATTTTGGAGAAGGAAAGCATTGTTTTCTATTCGAGGACTTATTTTTTCCATACATTGCACAATATGTGGACAATAATATATTAATAATTGGACTAAACAATTGTGTAACTTCTAGAGGAATGAATTAGTATTGTACGTCACACTTAAAATATCAAATCCAATATGCATAATTTGTATGGATGAACAATATTAATTTATTTACAATATAAATACATACATAAACAAACATATACATTACCTTTTAGATTCAAAAAATGCTATTTCCCATTGAAGTGTATAATAAAGTTTTTTATGAGCTTATTGTATTACCAAAATTATATTCTCTAATTTTTTTATTATTAGAAATTAACTTCATTTTAGTGTGCATTATTGCAGCATGTTATTTGGGCTCACTAAACCCATAGAATGAGTACAAAGAAAATCAATATCTTTGAGTGCCTAGCATTTCTTTTTATGTTTAAACATGTTACTTCCAATCACTCAATTTCATGTTTTTATATTATAATGTTGAGAAGAACTTTTCCTTATATAAAAATTCTAATATGTAGATGTTAGAACAATGATATGTCATATTATCCTATTATGATAAGATGAGATGCTCAATTTAGTGCTCTAGTTGTTAACATTTTAAATTGATGAGATCCTATTATGCTTTGCTAAAACATTCTTGTTATCTCTACAAGATATTTTTTGTCATTTGTTTAGACAAAATCATAGAGTCAAGGAGAATCAGTCGGTAATGCACACCAAGCCAGTCGGTAAAGCACAAAGTTGACAAACTACCGAACACTTACAGTTACCGAGTGACACACTACACTGATCGCATGTAGTATACGAGTTGATAATACACCGAGTGATGAAGAACATTAAACCGAGTATTGTGGATTTATTTAACCGAGTTACACAGTTAATAAAAAATGCGATCAAATCATATTTAATGATTGTAAGAGCATTAACTACACCTATACAAGTATTTATAACAGTTTGTTACATGATCAACAATTTGAATAAATCAGAGTGAAGATCTAAGACAAAGATCAAACAACAAAATGAAAGTTTGTCATTTCCAAGAAAAATAGCATGTACCGAGCTAAAAATGACATGGTCACCGAGCTGGAAAGAAGATCTAACAATCAAGAGAAATTTAGAGTGTACCTAACACATAAGATTAAGAGGCAAAACTCATCTATATTTTGGATGAATTTTGTATGTGTAAGAGACACAAGAGGATATACAGAGAAATGAAGGAAAGAGAGTTGTTATTTTTATTATTGTTAAAGGATTTATTCAAGAATAGAGAGAGCAGAGCAGAGCAGAGAGCACCAAGCAGAAGTTCAGCTCCAACAGAAAAGAACAGAACAGTGTTACAATTTTGGGAATTGAGGTAACACATATAAGAGCACATAGACTCTGAACAACATTTACATTTGATGCATTTTTACAGACACTGTTAATTTATTAATACTATTGTATTGAGAGCTTTAAATCCCAATACTGGGTAGATCTTAACCGATCTTATATTTGTAAATCCTATAATAGGGTACATATTTAAGTGTAGAGTTTGTAAAAATCCTTTAACCAGGTAGACTTAACAAGTTTTATATATACTCTTAATCAGGTAAGATTTCAGAAATAGCTAAACTTTGTAGCTCTAATCGAGGACCATTTATATTGCAGTTAGTGAAGATTGTGGGTGTCATCCCCACCACAGTTTTTATCTTCTAACCAAGGATTTCCGCATTACCAAAATAATGGTGTTATGAGTTCAATTGTTTAATTTTTTGATGTTATGGTTTTATAAGCATTACATTACTTTTATTTCAAACCTATGAACTCGGTAATAAAAAAGCAACAGTATATGGTTTAATCAGTAATTGTGGTTAAAATTTTTTAGTGATACTAATTCAACCCTCCCCTCTTAGTCCCAAATTTCCATTAGTTATTCCAACAATTGGTATCAAAGCTTGTACTCTTGATTTGAAGGTTTGACCACTTGAGAGTTAAAGATCTTAGTCATGGAAGGTTATAGACAGTTTAAGAGAATTGATGGTCTTGAATCTGAGTTGGAGAGTGCACGAGAGTTAATCATGGATTTGAAAAAGAAACTTGAGAAATCTCTGAGGATACGAAGGAAATTATATGATGAATTGAAGGTTACACAAGAACAAGTTGAAACACTTGAGACTGCATCTGAAGGAAGTGTGATTGATGAGTCTAAGACTGCCATAAGAGAACTGCTTGAAAAGAATGACTCACTTACCGAGCTGGTGGATTTAGTGAAGAAAGATCTTGATGCTCATATCTTAAGAATGAACAAATTGATTGAATGTAAAAGAACAACTAAGGATGAAAACATAATTGTAGAAGATGACAAGAGAAAAGTTGAAATCAAGTTAACTGAGAAAGATATTGAAATATATTAAGGATGACCCAAGTTCACTACAATATGACCAACCAACTTCTGAATGCAAATCAAGATTGTACCCAAAAGGAATTTGATAATCAAGAACTAAAAGATGAAATTGAAAGAATGAAAAAAAGATTGAAAGCTGAGAAGGATGCAAATGAAATACTGAGAAGAAATGAAGATGTACTAAAATCACTAGAAAAATAGGTTAAGACTCAGAAGCAACCAAATCAAAGATCATGAATTGGATTCAATGAGAAAAACAGTACTGAGAAATGAGAATCATCTAATGCACATAAAGATCAAGGTATTGCACTCCCACCGAAGAAAAACAAGCCAAGATGTAATTATTGTGGGAAGCTTGGACACACTACTAATGTATACAGAAGTAGGAAAGGTAAAGTATCGAGTACAACTAAATTTGATGGTTATTGCTTTAGATTTAATAAATATGAACATCAAGCTTTTAAGTGTAGAACCAATTTTGCTAACAACATAAGGAAACCTAAGTTTGATAGTCAGTGCAAGAATTACAACAAGTATGGTCACAAGACTAAAAAGTGTAGATTAATGAAAAGAAATGACAAATGGATGCCTAACCGAGACGACACATCTATACCATGAGATTATAATACAAGGATTTCATGCTTATCTTATAGAAGATATGGACACATTTTTGCAAACTGCATATTGATGCATAAAAGGTTTAACAAAAGGTCATGGAGGAACCCTGGCATGGCATGTTTCCATTGTCATAGGGTAGGACCTTGCAAGATATTGCAGATACTAAGGAGATGCACTGACCAAGAATAAATCTACAAAGAGTGCACCATCTACTGTTGATGAAATCATAGAACAGATGAACAAAACATGGAGGAGAAAGAGTCAAGAAGATGGAACTTCACTTGAAACTATAGATGACACCATCTCTACCGAGTCTAGTGCGCCAAGCTCCACCTAATAAGTGAGAGGCATATAGGATTGGCATGCTTATTATAAATCTTACATCAGTTCCTAAGCAATAGATTTAAGGTCCATATCAGCATACTAAGATGTATTTTGATAAGTTGTGGAAATTTTGATTGAGAGTTGTAATGTATAGGTATTTTATTTCGTCGGTTAAACAAAGTGATTATGTTATCAATATAAAGATAAAAAGGGACTTGACAACTACATTTAATGCAAATAATTAGATTCATTGAAAACCCTAATCAGGGAGAAGCTATAAATAGGTCAATATGCTATTCATTTTGAACCTAACATTTTCGAATAGCATTTGAGCACATTACAGAGCAATCACTTCGTCGAGCATTCAAAGTGATTATGAGGTATTTCTAAATCTTTACAAGAGCATTGAGTGATATTTCTAAGATATCTGGTTTACCGAGTTGTGTCTTCAAAACTATATTCTATCGAGCATGCCCTAGTTTGTTATTTCAACGCATTTGGAGATTATCATGGCACTGAGGATGCAAAGACCAATATTAGTGAAGAACATTGAACCAGTAAACCCTAAATATACAAGTTGCACCCAGCTATAGCCACATAAATTGATATGACAGGAGCATTATCTTCAATACCGCCGTGAGTTCTGTTGATTGAATATGTCCACACATTTATTCACTACAAAATTGAAGATCAGTGTGAAGTTGAAATTGATGCTTCATTCAGTAAGTTGTGCATGAATAGGAAATTAAAGGATGAGCACACACATTTGGAGATCAAAGGATTGACACATGCAATTCATCTACCAAGGGAATTCAAGCCCAAATGGTTGAGGATGGTACTCAGTCGAGGACATGACCAGTTTATGTGGTTGGATGAACCGATCAAGATAACTAAGGATGTTTTGCACATTATCACTGGATTTCCTATTGAAGACCGACCCAAGGCGGTCAAGAAAATTGACAAGGTAAAGCTCACTAAGCTAACCAAGGCACAATGGGATGGAAAAGGAATTATAATATCTACTGTTGTGGATCATGACTTAAGATATGCATGCAATGTCATATCTTACCGAGTGTTTCAATCATCCCGAGTGGATAGTGTACCATGTAGAGTAGTAGACCTGATATAAAAGATAGTAAAGATAGGACTTCAGATAGATCTATGTGAATTTTTGTTGAAAAACATAGATGACAACATGAACACAATCAAGAAGGCAAAGACCAACACATTGAAATTTGGTTCACTGTTGGTATGTATTTTCCTTTTCTACAAGAATTAATTTACCTCCATTGGAGATGTCGTATGGAAAATTGATAGGCCAATTATTTATCAAATACATGAGTATATATAGAGTCTAGGATAAAAAATTTATGAAATCATGTCTGATTACTTTTTAAAATTCCAAGATGGAATGCATAAGAGATACAGAGTTCCACCTCAACTAATTGCTAAGTATCAGGATAACATTTGTTTTGGTTGATATTGATGTTTGTATAATTAAGGTTGTAGAACCAAGAGTTTAATGGATTCAACCGATGGGATATGAGATGGATATAGATATCTAGATCAAAAGAAATATAATCTTTATTAGCTAAACCAAAGGATCCTAATGATAAAAGGTATGAAACCTATGAGAAAGTCAAAGATAAAATCAAGAAAGGTATTTTGGTACCTAGGTCAATCAAGAAAGCAAGTAAAATGATCGATAATTTATCAAAAACTCTTGGATTTGATGATACACTAGATGAGAAAATTGAGAATGTGCAAGAAATTGTAGTAGTTGAAAAGAAAAATCTACAATTGGCATCACTGAGTAAGAAATGTACTAGAAGGAATACTATATCTTCGGTACAACCAAAAGAGAAGAAAGTTGCAAAGGTATTACAACTGAGAGGAAAGACTTATGAGAGAATTAGAGGTAGGAAACAAAATGATAGGAAAAGTAGAAGATTATTACTTGGAAATGAGAGTGAAATAGAGTCTGATGAGCTTAATAAATCTTTACTAGTTGTAGAGAGTTCACGAGATCCAAAAAGTCTTGATGATTATCTAGAAAGTTTGAAGAAAATAGGAAGATTAGGAGCCTTCAAGCAAGAAAAATATGAGAAGAGGAATGAAGAAGATAAGAAAAAGATAGAAGAAGTTGTTGTAACTTTACTTAGATACAGATTGACACCTATTGAGCTTGCAGACAAGATACCAGAGGAACAATACAATTAAAATAGACACAAGATCTAAGTATGCACTAAATGCAGAAAAGGAAATGAGAGAGAGATCTCTTGTTTACACTATTCCCGACCTTGCACCATCTCAAATTCATGAAGAATTAAAGAAACATTCAAACAAATTTATAGTCAAGGGGAGAGCCTTATGAATGATGAATGGAGACATACAATCAATGGAGAAGGATACAACTACAAAATGGTAGGATATATTTCATATAGATGATACCGGGTATCATGAAGCAGAGAAGGAACAAGAAGCAGACATTAATGATCAAATAAAGGGAAGAACAAAGAAAATATATCCTATTGATCTAACCACTGACAATGCAGACGTTATCAATGAAGATATACTTTAGGAAGAAGATCCTACAAAAGAGTTATCAAAAGATGAAGATGTCATGGATACACAAATGAAAGATACCGAGTGTATGGGTATTGATAATGCACCTTTGATGAGAAAATATTTGATCATGACACAAATAAAAATCTATACAATTGATGATACTATTAATTCCCCATATCCAATCAATGCAGATACACTTCAAGAAAGCCAAAGAACTAGCAAGTTTTCCAGATATCAATTCACTGGACACCATAGTTGGCTTATCTGTAGATATTACAAAATATATTGTTATACTTAAAAATCTCTGAGATACATGGTAGACAGTAATTTCAAGCATACAATAGAGGTATAAACATATTTTTGGTTAATAAATTTTAATAAGTTTCAAATAAATGAGGATAGATATCTTACTTATTCATAAAACAAAAAAGGGAGATAGATATACTTGACACACTGTGTGTGTGTGTGTGTGTGTGTGTGTGTGTGTGTGTGTGTGTGTGTGTGTGTGCACGCGCGTGCAAAACGGAAAAAAAAAAGATATGTATATAGAGAGTAGCATCCGAGGGGGAGTTACTAATTTTGATGACTGTGTGTGTGTGTGTGTGTGTGTGCAAAACGGAAAAAAAAAAGATATGTATATAGAGAGTAGCATCCGAGGGGGAGTTACTAATTTTGATGACTTTGAAATTTTTGTCAAAAATTCCCAACTAATTCCAAAGGGGGAGATTGTTATCTCTAAAACATATTTTATTGTCATTAGTTTAGACAAATTCATAGAGTCAAGGAGAATTAGTCGGTAATGCAAACCAAGCCAATCAGTAAAGCAAAGAGTTGAAAGAGTACCGAACACTTACAGTTACCTAGTGACACACTACACCAAGCGTATGTAGTACACCAAGTTGATATTACACTGAGTGATGAAGAACATTTAACCGAGTATTATGAACTTATTTAACCAAGTTACACAGTTAATAAAAAATGCGATCAGATCATATTTAATGATTGTTAGAGCATTAACTACACGTATACAAGTATTTATAATAATTTTTTACATGATCTACGATTTGAATAAATAAGAATGAAGATATAAGATAGAGATCAAATGGAAAAATGAATTTTTTTCATTTCCAAGAAAAATAACAAGTATCGAGGTAATAGTGACATGGTCACCGAGCTGGAAAGAAGATCTATCGGTTAAGAGAAAATTACAGCGTACCTAACACATAAAATTAAGAGGAAAAACTCATTTATATTAAGAGGAAAGAGAGTTTTTATTGTTATTGTTGTTAAAGGAGTTATTCAATAATAGAGCAGAGCAGAGTAGAGAAGAGAGCACCAAGAAAAAAATCAGTTACAGCCGAGCAGAACATAACAGTGTTACAATTTTGGGAATTGAGGTAACTCATATCAGAGCACATACAGTCTGAACAATATTTACATTTGATGCATTTTTACAGACGTTGTTAAGTTATTAATACTATTGTATTGAGAGATTTAAATCCCAATACTGGGTAGATCTTAACCGATCTTATATTTGTAAATCCTTTAAGAGGGTACATATCTAAGTGTAGAGTTTGTAAAAATCCTTTAACTAGGTAGACCTAACAAGTCTTATATATACTCTTAATTGGGTAAGGTACCAGAAATAGATAAACTGTGTAGCTCTAACCGAGCACCCTTTATACTGCAGTTAGTGAAGGTAGTGGGTGTCATCCCCACCGCAATTTTTATCCTCTAACCAAGGATTTTTGCATTACCAAAATAATGGCTTTATGAGTTCAATTGTTTAATATTTTGATGTTATGGTTTTATAAGAATTACATTACTTTTATTTCAAAGTTATGAACTTGGTAATCAACAAGCAACGGTATATCATTTAATTAGTAACTATGGTTAAAAACATTTAGTGGTACTGATTCATCCATCCCCTCTCATTCCCAACTTTCCATTAGTTAGTCCAACAATTCTTACGTGAACTAATGATCGGAATACTATTATGCGATTAATAGAATTACATTGAAAATTTTGTTATTATTTCAAATCCTATTGATGTTTTTTATTAAGGTAACATTGGTCTTGAAGGGGATCCAAAACTCTATACAATAAAATGTATCCAATAGTAGAGAAATAAAATGACTAAATTAAGTAGCAAACCATTAGCAAAATATCAAAAATATCAAAAAACAAAACAATAGAAGAGATCTGAACCAACCTACTATAACTCCTTGAGGATTTTATCAGCCTCCAAGTCATATTTTATAATTAGGTCATGCATGTCCATAACCTCTTGGGTGACCTATGAATGCTCACCCAAAACTTTATATTGCCTATGGGTCTTGGTCAAGGGCCCTTGCACTTTAGTAGAGACCATTTTACTTAGATCAAAAACATGGCTAGCAACACCATGTCCTCACTAGTAGCATCAACAATCTCTATCATAGTCTATTTTTTCCTCGTGAACACCCGCTTTGAAGACCTGATCTTTGTCATTGAGCTTGCAAAGGTCCATAGCACTACTCATGACAATAGACTTACTGACAAAAACTACCATGTTTATCTTATTATGAACCTTGCTAATTGTGTTTTCCTACATCCTAATCTTTTCCTCCTCATTTTTTTTCGTCCTAATCATATTTTTGTTTATGTTTCTTCTTTTCTTTATTATTAGCTCTCAAAATTTTAAAGGTTATATCTATTCTCAGTTGTTAGCTGCTTCTAAGGAGAGATAGTTTAAGACAACAACTACTACTTTTTTCACTATCCAATCAACATATCTCTTCTTAAATTCCTTGAGCTAGTGACATTGTTGTTGTCATTTTTTAAACCCTCATATCATTGATATCTCTATTGTCTTCATTCATCTATATGTTTATTTGGATTTTTATAAGGTTATTATTATGTTCTCTAACTTTTCAAAGACCATTATTTGAAACCCTTACCATTTTATTTTGCAATCTATAAAACCCATTGGTGTCACTCTTGGATATTTTAAATTCCACATTTCCTATCCATGAAAATAGGGACTTCATATTTTGTATACTTTGGTTGATTAAGTGTTTATGTTACGTGATGTCCATGTTCTCTAATTATAGAAATTGTTTGGCATAGAAGCTAAAACATGTTATCCAACCCCACTCTATATTTTTATTGAGCTACCTATGAAGATTGAAAGGCCAAATCTATGCTCAACCATTTGAGAAAGTCCATATCAATCATTCTACTTCTCTCTATAGATATAGCTATAGGTATCATTGATGCATTAATCACTAGGAAATTTACATTTCTTTAAACCACTTCTTTCTAGCTTCTATTTCTTTTTTTCATGTATTACTTTCTATATTCATACATTATTTTCTCACTCAATGTATATTAATATTTTTTAATTGTAAGTGAATATAATTGTTTCTACTTTTCAATACTATCATATACATATTTCATTGTTGTTGAAAAATATTCCCTAGTTACTATTTTTACACTTAAATTATGTATATGGAAGACCATAGTTCACATATATGTTGTTATGTATGAATCATGCAAACATCTATGCTATAGGTGATTTCTTAGAGTTATTTCCTATTCTATATCTTTCTAGAGCTATGTTTCTATATTTTTTTTCAAAAATATATCATAGTTGATTGTACTAAAATCTTAAAAAATATAAATAAAGAACTTGAAAATGCAAATAAACAAACAAACAACATGATTTCTAAATTTCACTACAAACCCTAAGGTATTTCTTACTATTATGAATTGTACTTGAGTTGATTGGAAGTAACTTATAAATATAAAATATGTTATTTTGAGTAATAGTAAACTTGTATAAATAATTCATTCATGTAAATGATTAGAAGATGAGGTATTTATAGATTTTAAGAGAGATTGGATATAAAATGAGGATAATATTAAAGACTGAGTTTTAACTAAAATAGTTTTCAAGAAAATACGATAAAGTGAAGAAAATAACTAATAATTGAATTTTTTGCTGGCATATCTGAAGCAGTGATGGTAAGTGAGTTTTGGAGATGTCATGATACAATTTTGATTCCAGGATGATCAAATATTATGTTGTCATTGATGTCAACTATTGACTTTGTGTTCTTAGTGCGTTGTGAAGCATAATTGTGATGAATGAAGGATTGAAGTCAATTTCAGTGGTTTCTATCTTAATGGGAGATTTAGCTATGTCTCTGGATGGAAAATGCATGACCACTACTATTGAAGTGATCTAATGTGACAGTTGTGATTGGTTGAAGTATAATAGTGCAACTGCTAGGATAGTTAATGACAAGTGATATATGATTTGAATGTCCTATCAAATCTTGTTGTGTCTTGTGGCACGGTCACACGATATGGTGGTCAATAGTGGTTAAATGCTACATTTGCAACCATAACTTCTTTGAGTGACTGATATGTTGGATAGGTGGCCGGTGAGGAGAGACAAATTTTGTTAACATGGTACAGTGTTTACATGTTCTTGAACGACAATTGATAAATCTTTGATCGATTATCGATGTTGAGATTTTTTTTGAATCAATTGATTTAGTCATGATCTAGTGATGTGTCTTCATAATTGGAGGTGATGATCTAGCATCACATTATTCTATGCTAGCGTTTGGAGAAGATTCTTAAGGAAGCTTGTCTTTTGTCAAAACATGTTTGACTCGTTGACACAACATTCTATGTAAATCATTGTATTGGCTGAAGCAGTCTTAGAAATGTATTATTTACATTTAATTTTATTTTATGGCGCATTGGATCTGATCAGGATGTTTGAAATTCTAATTTAGTGTTTGATTAAGGTTGTGGACTTAAAAGTTTAGTATATAATGGATGAAGTTAAATTTTATGAGTGTTGATTATGCATTGGACAAGTGCGGTGGAAAGTGCGAGTTGAAATAAAGCCAAGGAAGAGTTAAGTGTGGTTAGAAGAGATTGTGTGCTTTAGTAGATCTGATCAAGCAGAGGTAGTGTCATTCTACAGATCATTCTTTATATTGTTCCCTAACAGTTGCAACCAGTTAAATCCCTCAACAGGGTAGATCCTAACAAATCATTTTTTGTAAATCCTCTAACAAGGTGACACTTTGTCAAGTGTTTAAAGTCCTCTAAAAAGGCTACTCTTAATAGGGTAAAGGTCCTAATAGGCCTAAGGAAAATTTCTTAACCAGGTAGCACCTAAAAGTGTTGTTCTAAACTCCTAACATGGTTAAGCTCCTCATGGGGCGTACTTTAAAAGATTACATCATTTAGTGGGTACTAATTCCCACCATGGTTTTCTCCCTATTTGGGTTTCCATGAGATAAATCTATGTGTCAACCTTGTGGATGGACTTGCATGTTTATGATTTTCATTTGTTGTGATTATGGTTAATCGTGTGAATGTTGGTTTAATTTTAAGAGGTTAAAAAGTAAGATTATTTGGTAGATTATTGATCCCCCTCTCAGTAATCTGATCTTAGGAATAAAAATTTGTATTATAGCTTTGGTCCTCTATTGTGGTGAAGCTTAACATCTTGAGGTAAAGATACAAATATGATGAGAAAGGAAGGCCATAAATTCACAAGAGAGAACTACTTGGTTTGGTGCAGTCGGATGACACTCTATCTTAAAGATATGGGTGATCAATATTGGGATCATATAGTTAAGAAGTATATTGTCCCTTCACAAATCCTTTCTTCAGACAAATTAAAGGTAAGGAAAGAACATACTTCTATTATAGAATCTATTTCTAGTGCTCTTTTAGATGAAGAGTTTATTGATATCAAATACTTGGATACTGCTAAGGAGATGTGGGAGAATTTAAAGACCATCCATGGTGGAGATCCAGTGTGAAGAAGGCAATGATTGATAGTCTGAGAGGAAAATTTGATGATATAAGGATGCAATAAAATGAGAACATTGAACAATAGAGTTAGAGAATCAAAGAAGATATTGTTGCTATCTGAGGTGCTGGTGGTAATCTTCCTGAGGAAGATGTGGTAAGAAACATTTTGAGAAGTAAATTTCCTCACTATGCTATTAGGGTTTCATCTATACAAGAGCCCAAATCTGTAGGAACTTTTACTGTAACTCTTGATGCATAATAAGGAAATTAACCGCATTTGAGTTAAGCAATTATGATAATAGTATATCAAAATTTGAAGCTACTTTCAAGTCAACATTGACTCTTGCACCATCTAGGAAAGGAAAGGAGAAATCAAATAGCTCTTCAACATGTTACTTTAATTATTATGAATCTATCTTGTTTGACGAAAGATAACATAAGGAATTGGAAGCTTTATTTCCTAAAAGGCTACCTAGAGGGAAAGGTAAATATAAGGGTAAGTTGCCTTTAAAGTTCTTTGCATGTAACAAAATTGGACATATTGATTCTAGATTCCATAACAATGGTAGGAAGGAGAAGCCAAGAAGATTCGAGGATAAGAACAAGAAATGATGCTACCTAGATGAGAAAGGTGTTACCGCTGAGGAATCTGATGGAAGAGATGAAGAAGAAATTGTGTTTGTTGCAATAAAGGAAGAACCCTCAAAGTAAAATGAGAAAGCTTTGGTTTCTAACATGAATCATAGTGGTGACTGGATTACTGATAGTGGGTGCACTCACTATATTATCGGTGATAGAAGAAAATTCATCAAGATTGAAGAATGTGATGGAAGCTTGCTCAGATTTGGAAATGATGCTCCCTATTTGGTAAAGGTAAAGGATTTATTTCTTTGAGTGATAAAAAAAATTCTGATGATGTTTATTGGGTTGTTGGTCTAAAATACAACTTGTTAAGTGTTTCTTAGTTGAATAATAAAAGATATATATTCAAGTTCAATGGAGGTATATGCAGGATTATTGGGAAATCAGAAGAGTTTATTGCTACCAGTGAACAAACTAAAGGTAACTTTTTCCATCTAAATTTTACTATTAAGAGTTGTCTGATTTAAAAGGTAGAAGATTGTTGGTTATGACATAGGAGTTTTTTTCATGTAAATTTTGATAACTTGATCAAAGTTAGTAAGATGAAGATAGTAAGAGGTTTTCCTAACCTAGTGAAACCAAACAATGTAATGTGTAAAGATGTTAGGAATAACAATCCACAAGACAACTAAGAGGGGGGGTGAATCAGTTGTAATATAGATTATTAAACTTTAAACTTTATAAATCAAAACTGCAATGCAAATGATAACACAGTAAATTCCAACACCATAACACAATACTTGTGTTGGAGATTTGTTTATGTGCAGTTGATTGATTGTATGTTTGTCATTGATGACAATATATAATACACAGTACTGATTCTGTATGTACTTATTAGAATGATGATATCAAGCCTTTCATGGTTAGATACATGTTGTAAACATGTTTATTATGTTATATTCATACACACAGATCCAGATATGATGTTTCAGTCAAGTTGTGTAATTTTGTTATTGGCAGTTACAGATCTGGTAGAGTATCTGTTTAGAGCCAACATATTTAACATGTGTCTTGAGTTGCGCCTATCTTCAGGATATGTGTGTGTATATTCATGATTAGTTATGAGTTGATGATAGCTATTTAAAGGCACCTAACATGTTTCAAGAAGATTACAAAGTTAGAGTTAATTTGGTGAGGTCGACTTAGTGAAGCGTCGCGTCTATTCATTTTATATTTGCACAGTTGTAATTATGCTTGCGTGCTTAGTGAAGCTAAAAAGGATGTCATGAAGAGTTGTCTTACAGGTCCCATGATCTCATACTTTGAGGAAGATACTTATAGATGTAACCACCTGAATTTGGTCTGTTGCAACTATAGACCCTATTTGCCCTAAGTGTGATCATACCCTTGATTTATGTCCAAACGACCCTATTACTGCTTGGCATAATTCTTTTAATCAATTTAATATCCTAGGTGATTTCTATCACTGATTTATATTAACTATTATATCCATACAATTCAAATCAATTTCGACCAATCAAATCAAATCAAAATCAAATATGGCTATAGTATTTAATTATAAAGGAATTAAATAAATCCCTAAATCAAATACCCACTTGCAATTAACCCATTCCCCTAGCCTAGTTAATTTAATGAAAATGGCTATAGTTCTCTAATTATTAAAAAGCAATTTCATTGTTTAAATAATTAATTCCTATGTTTTTAAATGAATTAAATAAGTTTATTTCATTTATTAATATTCCCCTAAACCCCTAATGACATCATCATTTATTAATTAATCAATTA
>MU227936.1:4517008-4534352 GCA_018584345.1 Thuja plicata | reverse complement strand
ACCCCAACCTAACCCATCTCAACCACTTCTACCCTGGGTTCTAACCCTTCTCAACCCATTCACCCATGCTAATCTAATCCTAATCCTAATCCTAAATTCTACTCTAACCCACCTCCTAATGTTGTCAAATTCCATTAAGGAATACTTAGCAACTCCACCCACTTGAGAAAGTCCACTTTCTCAAGCTGGACTTTCTTAAAGTCCCCATTCTCCTACATTCTCCCTTCCCTCTTTAAGGCCTTCATTAATGCCTTCATTAATATGAATACCTTAAGCCCATGTCTCTCCCATGCCTTATTAATGCCTTGGGCATTAAAGGCTCTTACATATTCATTTATGAGCCTCCAAGTTCATAAATGAACCTTGTCCCCCCTCTCTCTCTCTCCCATTCTTCTATAAATAGAAGCCTATTTTGAGAGCAAATAAGCCTTCACCTTAGGATCAAATTACATTGTTATGCTGTTAGATTCACTCTAGATTCACATTTCATCTATTTTAGCATGCTAGTTTATTATTTTCATTTCATGTTTTAAACCTAGATTTTATGTTTTTTCTCATTTTTAGCTTAAATTTAGATCAAATCCTTCATACTAGGATAGTATTGGTCACTGATTTGAGCATATTTCTAAGGGCTAAATATGCAACTAATCATACTCTTTCTAGTTAGAAGGCAATAGGCCGATATTAGTGATTTTGAACGTTTTGACTAACCTTTCAAGCTAATGCAATGACCTATTAAGTGTTTGTGTCATTTTCAACAGGTACCCATTTACACACACACAATAGAAAGTCATTTGTGATACGCTAAGTGTGAATGATATGAAAAGAGACAGAAAATGTACAGAGCATAATATCAGTTGTGGTTCATCCATCAAGAGTCTATGTGAAGAAGCAGTAGAAGATTATAATACATTGGAATTGATCAAGACAATAGGTCTACTCTACAGTTCATCATTAGATATAGTGCATATCTGTTCTACAGAAGGTTGTAGCCTTCACCATTGAAGCAGTGAGATTTTGGACAGTGAGTCCTCACCCCTAACAAGGTTAGTTGAAAAAGACTCCTAACAGGGTCAGAGCCTTAACCAGGTCACTATAGATATTTCTTTGTAAATAACAACTCCTAATAGGGTTGCAAGATCTTCTAACAGGGATTACTATAAAAAAGTATAGTTCATTGTGGGTGCTAATTCCCAACAGGGTTTTTACCATTTGGTTTCCCCATAATCAAATTGTCTGTTGTGTACTGTGTTATCTGAATGTGCATTTAATTTATTGTATTCTAGAGTTAAAGAAGGAAAAATAATTAAAGTTACTGATAACTGATTCACCCCCCCCCCCTCATAGTTATCTTTTGGGACTATTCTAGCAATTGGTTTTAGAGCCAAGTGCCTTGGAGAAGAAGCCTAACAGCTTAAGGTAGATCAGATGTCTTACTTCAGAAAAGAGAGCCCTAAGTTCGATGGAGAAATTTATCTAGATTGGAATAACACATCTACAGTGTGTTGGCTTTGAGATCTTTGATATAGCTACACAAGAAGTTTTTATTCCATCTCTGAAAGACCTTGCAAAGGATGATGCTACTAATAGAAAAAAGGAAACATTTATGAATAATGCAATTGCTAAAGAAGTCCTAATCAGTGCCCTATCCGACAGTGAATTTTCTTAGATCAAGAAAATTGATAGAGCATACACCATATGGAAGTATTTAGAAGATATGTTTAAATGATATATTCAAGCAAAGAATGCGTGCAGGAAGACACGGAAAAAAAAATACAATAGTCTTGAGATGTTACCTAAAGAGAACATTAGAGCTTACAATCAAAGGATAAATGAAGCAGTCTCTGGAATCAGAAACAATGGTGGAGAAATATCAGAAGAAGATATAATGGACAAGCTGTTAACTACCTTAACATCAGACTGTGAAAACAAGATAAGTATTCTAGAGGAAACCATGCAATTCTCACAAGACTTCAAGAGAGAGACTTTGATCATTAAAATCTCTGCATTTGAGATATCAAGATTGAAGACTGAACCTAAAAGTGAAACAGCTTTCAAAGCCTAAGTCCATGGTAAGAAATCCTTAGACATCTCTAGCCATAATGAGAAAGAAGAAGTTGATGAAGAACTATAAGATATCATTGCTCTGATTGCTAAAAGAGAAAAGAAAGGAAAAGGAAAATATGAAGGACAGCTTCCATTCAAATTCTTTTCATGCAACAAGATTGGTCACTTTGCATCTAAGTGTCCCACAAGAGTCAAAAAGTTTAGATCTGATTACAAACCTAAATATAAGGAGTGTTACCAAGCTGAAGAAGGTGTAACTGATGAAGATTCAGGAGAGGATGAAATTGGATTCTTTTCCCTTATAGACATGGAAAAGTTGCTCGAGGAAATGGACATTGCAGATGAAAAAGAGGAACAAGAGTTAGCCCTAATTTCCAAAGCAGACAACATAACTAATTGGATCATTGACAGTGGA
Source organism: Thuja plicata (assembly GCA_018584345.1). NCBI lineage: Eukaryota > Viridiplantae > Streptophyta > Pinopsida > Cupressales > Cupressaceae > Thuja > Thuja plicata. The sequence goes on along the minus strand of MU227936.1, from coordinate 4,531,870 downwards.
TGCTCTCACCATATGACAGGTGACAAAGACAGATTTTTAATTTAGACAAATACAAAGGTGGTATGGTTAGATTTGGAGATAACACTCCTAAACCTATCATAGGTAGAGGTTCTATCACTTTGGATGGAAAGAACAAGACATATGATGTTCTATATGTTGATGGATTACATCATAACTTGCTAAGTTTTGGACGGCTACTTGACAAAGGTTATCATTTGGAGTTCAAAGACAACAAGTGCATCATTAACAACAAGGATGGAGACATAATTGCATCAGGCTCCAAAACAAAAGGTAATGTTTTTAAGCTCAATTCTGATGTAAGTTGTTTTGTCGCAAAAGTAGATGACAGTTGGTTATGGCACAAGAGACTCTGTCATATCAATTTTGATAAAATAGTAAAGATAAGTAATGTCGAGGCAGATAAAGACCTTCCAAGTATTGCAAGACCTGTTGACACAATGTGCAGGGAATGTGTTATGGGAAAGCATGTAAGGATTTCTTTCAGAAGCAAGCAAAACTCAGCCGAAAACAAATTGGACCCAGTGCATACGGATTTATGTGGTCCTACCCAAACAAGATCATACTACGGAGAAAGGTATTTCATTTTGTTTGTTGATGATTTTTCAAGGATGATGTGGGTTTCATTCTTAAAAGAGAAATCTGAAGCCTTTGAGAAGTTCAAAATATTCAAGGCTAAGGTTGAGAATGAATCTGGATTAAAACTGAAATGTCTGAGATCAGATAGAGGAGGAGAGTTCACCTCTGATCAGTTTTATGATTATTGTGAAGAACATGGAATAAAAAGATAGTTAAATGCTCCTCAAACCCCTCAACATAATGGGATTGCAGAAGGGAGGAACATGATTATACTTGATACAGCGCACACTATGATGATTGAAGGAAAAGTTGCACACACATATTGGAGAGATGCAGTGAATATTGTAGTCTATACTATCAACAGAACTCAATTGAGGCCAGGCGCAGATAAGACACCCTATGAACTTTGGTTTGGTAATATACCTATAGTAAAGTATTTCAGAATCTTTGGCAGCAAGTGCTACATCAAGAGAGATGATGGTGTTGGTAAGTTTGATGCTAGGAGTGATGAAGGTATTTTCCTTGGTTACTCTACAAAAAGAAAAGCATACAGATGTTTCAATTTGAGATTGATAAAGGTAATTGAAAGTACTCATGTAAAAATTGATGAGAAGTTTATAGTCCAAGAGAGATACTATGAATATTCACCTATGATTGAAGATGAACCCAGGCCTAGCAGCAAAGATACTGTTATTGAAGAAATGTTTGATTGCATTGATATCTCATGCAATGACCCTGAATCAAGTAGAGAAGAATCACATATTACAGAAGAAAAAGTAACACCTAAGGTTCCTAAATTCACATCTAGATACCACTCTAAAGATGATATCATTGGAGATCAGAGCAGCAGTGTTTTGACTAGATCAAAAGAAAAAAGTCTATCAATGGACGAAGAGGTATGTTTACTTTCACAGATTGAACCTTTAAGTGGTGAAGATGCTTGTAATGATTTTGATTGGAAGAATGCAATGAAAGAAGAATTAGATCAGATAATTAAAGATGATACAAGGGAATTTTTCCCTAGACCCAATGACAAAAATGTGATTGGAACAAAGTGGATATTCAGAAACAAGATGAATGAAGATGGTACAGTAGTAAGAAACAAAGCAAGATTTGTATGTAAAGGATATGCGTAGAGAGAAGGAATAGACTACACTAATACATTTTCCCCTGTAAGCAGACTGAAAGCCATAAAATTGTTCTTGGCCTATGCAACATTCAAAGACTTTAAAGTTTATCAAATGGATGTAAAGTCAGCTTTTCTAAATGGTGACTTGAAGGAAGAAGTCTACATAGAACAACTTGAATGATTTAATCTTTCAGATAAACCAGACATGGTATGTAGATTGAAGAAAGCACTTTATGGTCTTAAACATGCCCCAAGAGCTTGGTATGAGAGGCTTGATGGTTATCTTACCAAGATTGGATTCAAGAAAGGTGCAGCAGATTGTAACCTATTCACAAGAGAGACACCTGATGGATTACTACTAGTTGCCATATTTGTTGATGACATTATCTTTGGAGGTAGTAACAAGCTTAGTACAACATTTGCAAAAGAAATGCATAATGAATTTGAAATGAGCATGATAGGTCCTATAAAATACTTTTTGGGACTAAATGTAAAGCAAATAGATAAAGGTATATTTATTAATCAGTTAAAATATGTGAAGGAAATATTGAAGAGCTTTAAGATGGAAGACTGTAAGCCAGTATGCACTCCTATGATTATAGGAAGCAAGCTTTCAAAAGATGATGATTCCACAGTAGTTGATAAGACAGTGTACAAATCTATGATTGGAAAACTCATTTATCTAACTCAATCTAGACCTGACATATCTAATGCAGTTGGCATTGTTGGAAGATTTGCAACTGAACCCAAGCAGAATCACCTAATGGAAATCAAGAGGATATTCAGATATCTAAAGGGAACTATAGACTATATTTTATGGTATCCTAAATCAAAGAATGTACAACTTCATGTGTATACATATGTAGATTGGGCAGGTTGTATTGATGATAGGAAGAGTACTTTAGGAGGAGCATTATTTCTTGGAGATAGGTTGGTTTCTTGGATAAGCAAGAAGGAAAATTGTATTTCTCAGTCAACAACAGAAGCTGAATATGTTGCAGTAGCACTAAATTGTTCAACCATGGTTTGGCTCAAGTAGATGGTTAAATACTTTAGTATTCAGGTTGATTATCCTATTTTTATTCACTATGATAACACTAGCACTATTAACATGTATAAGAACCTTGTGATGCATGCAAAGAAAAAACACATAGAGATCAAGTACCATTTTCTAAGAGAAAAGGTTGCAGACAAAGAAGTGAAAATTAGACTATGTGAGCACCAAAGAACAGTTGGCATATATTTTCACAAAAGCTTTATCAAAAGATACTTTTGAGTATCTCAGAGAGAAGTTGGGAGTAACTCCCTCTCCTAAGTCTAATTAGAGAATATAGGAAGAACATCAGTCCTTTGTGACTAATAAATGGTTGACTACTCTACTTCTGGAGTAGTACCTGAACCTAATGGTTTATGGTACCCTTTTCCATTGATGTCAAAGGGGGAGTATGTACTAAGGGGGAGAATATACTCTGGGGGAGTATATATCAATGGAACAAAAACACAGTCAAAGGAACTGCAACAGTGTAGAGAAATATTTGATGAGGATATTGAGAAGATTGTAAAAGAAAGAGGACACCATGAATAGAGGATGTTTTTAATATCATATGTTGCCGTCAATGTCGAAGGGGGAGATTGTTGGAGATTTGTTTCTATATAGTTGATTGATTGTATGTTTTTCATTGATGACAACCATATAATACACAGTAGTGATTCTATATGTACTTATCAAAATGATGATATAAATCCTTGCATGGTTAGATATATGTTTTAGACATGTTTATTATGTTATGTTCATACACGCAGATCCAAATATGATGTTTCAGTCAAGTTGTGTAATTTTGTTATTGGCAGTTACAGTCCTAGAAGAGTATATGTTCAGAGCTGATGTATTTAACGTGTTTCTTGAGTTGCACCAATCTTCAGAATATGCGTGTGTATATTCATGATTAGTTATGATTTGATGATAGTTATCTAAAGGCGCCTAACATGTTTCAAGAAGATTACAAAGTTAGAGTTAATTTGGTTAGGCCGACTTAGTAAAGCGTCGCATCTATTCAGTTTATATTTGTGTGGTTGTAATTATACTTGTGTGCTTAGTGAAGCCAAAAAGGATATCATGAAGAGTTTTCTTATAGGTCCCATGATCTCATACTTTGAGGAAGATACTTATAGCAAGTCATTTTTGATACGCTAAGTGTGAATGATACGAAAAGAGACAGAAAATGTATAGAGAAGAATATCAGTTGTGGTTCATTCATCAAGAGTCTATGTCAAGAAGAAGTAGAAGATTATAATACATTGGAATTGATCAAGATAGAAGGTCTACTCTATAGTTCATCATCAGATATAGTGCATATCTATTCTACAGAAGGTTGTAGCCTTCACCATTGAAGCAGTGAGCTTTTGGACAGTGAGTCCTCACCCCTAACAGGGTCATTTATAAAAGAATCCTAACAGGGTTAGACCCTTAACCAAGTCACTATAATTATTTCTTTGTAAAGAACAACTCCTAACAAGGTTGCAAGACCTTCTAGCAGGGATTACTATAAACAAGTATAGTTCATTATGGGTGCTAATTCCTGTCGGGGTTTTTACCATTTGCTTTCCCTGTTATCAAATTGTGTGTTGTGTACTGTGTTATTTGAATGTGCATTTACTTTATTATATTCTAGAGTTAAAGAAGGAAAAATAATTAAAGTTACTGATAACTGATTCACCCCCCCCCTCTCACTTAGCCTTTGGGACTATTCTAACAACTTGTTGTCTAGGAAACCCTGTTAAAGTTAAAATTCTGGTGGGAATTAGCACACACAAATGATGTACTAAGAGTATAGTATCGATGTTAAAATATTTAGCCATGTTAGGAGCTTATTAAAATATTACAGTACATATTCCCTATTAGGAGACAAACCCTGTTAGGAGTCAAGAAAAGTAGTAGGCTCACTGCCCAGGCATACTTCCCAAATAAGGTTAAAACCACCCTCAAGGATTCACAATCCGAACAGGTGTATATATCAAATATACAATCCAGTGAACTGTCTGATATTAATTGTCTTTTCTTGGTCAGTTCCAATGAAGTATAATAATCATCTCTTCTCTACATCCAGTAGTCAACAAGAATTCACAGCTTCCACAATTCTCTACCTTTTCAATCTCTACTTCATATTTCCAAAAGAAAAGATCTCACATGTACACCCTCTTACAATAATTCTTTGGGTCGGCCAATTAACCTTTCCTGAGATACAAACAATTAATTAGGTCGGCCATTAAGGCTTTCCAATATAAAAATAAATATATAACCCCTTGCTAAGATACACATGGTACCTAAAACAAGTAAACATCAAATACAATCCATCACATATACTTCTAGATCCGTAATCCACTCTCACAATTCATTTTACACCTTACATGTCTGAAGTCGACCACCAGACAAGTCTTGTTTAGAATATACACCGTAGCTAATGTCACCAGTAATCATACAACAATAGAACTCAAACCATTATTCCAACATATGTTGATTGTCCACCAATAAGCTTTCTTCATCTGAACTATCTTTTCCAGAAAGATATACCCGAAATACAGAGACCTGCTCTGTTTAGTATTATAATTACAACCCAGAAACAAGTATTCACCACATCAACTGTAACATCTGCAATATGTAACATAAATCCAAGTGACCTTAGGAATAATTTCAACACACACCCTTCTGGATATATCCAACTTCAATCATTCTGAATCATCAGTACAGTGTCCGTACACTTCCATCAATTAAGTAACCAGTTGTCCTCTCAACAAAAATATATGTTGACATCAGTGAAAAAATATGAATATCAACAGTCTCATCAGTACCAAAATTGATATCATCCAACAATATCCCCCTTTGGCATTGATGGCAACATATGGGAAAATCCATCATCCCAAAAAGTACTCTCTCTCAATACAATCTTCTCAATATTCTCAACACAATTCTCACCAAAATAGTAGGTATTTTCACATAGACTCTTTCCCCCTTTGGAAGCAATGGAAAAGGGTGCCATAACTCATCTGTAGTCTTCTGTGAGATGTAGCATTTTCAAATCTTCATTTCCAATTCAATCAGGTGCAAAATCACCCAAAAATGCTCTAGTGTTCTTGCAATCACTCCCCCATGATATAGCTCTGAAATCCACTGAACTGATTCATATCTACATCAATTAATTACCACTGGGAGGGGCCATCACCCCAAGCATGCTTCTGAGATATTCAAAAGCATCTTTTGGTAAAGGTTTAGTAAATATATCTGCTATTTGTTCCTTTGTGCTAATGTATTCTAGTTTAATTTATTTTTCTGCTACTTTCTCCCTCAAAAATGGTACTTAATGGAAATGTTCTATCTTTGAATGCATTACAAGATTCTTCACATGTTTATGATGCTAGTGTTTTCATAGTGGATAATCATTATTTCTTTAAAAATTATTCCAATGTCTTTCGACATTTGTTTCATCCAAACAACTTGTGTGCAATTTATTGTAGTAGCAACATATTTTGACTCAGTAGTAGATTGAGCAATATAGTTCTGCTTGTTGCTCAGCCAAGATAACAACCTTTTCCAAAGGAAAAATGCACCACCACTTGTAGTCTTTTTTTCATCCACATTACCTGCCCAATCAGCATTAGTATAAGCCTGCAGGGTAAAATCATCTGATTTTTCATACTACAATCCATATTTTACTATCCCTTTCAAATATTTGAAAATTATTTTCACAATAGAAAAATGTTTTTCTTTAGAATCTACCTGATATCTAGCCACAATTCCAACTGCATTAGTAATATCTGGTCCAGTGTGAGTTAGATATTGTAGACCACCAATCATAGATCTATACTTTGTCTAAACAACACTTTGAGTTTCATCATTGCTAGTTAGTTTGTGTCTAGTCACCATAGGTGTTCCAACAGGTTTAAAATCTTCCATTCCAAATTTATTCAACATTTCCTTAATATACTTGGTGTGAGATATAAAAATGCCATGCTTACTTTGATTAAATTCCAAACCAAGAAAAAATTTCATTTCACCAATCATTGACATCTCAAATTCATTTTTCATTTCTTTAGAGAACTTCTTACTCATCTTGTCATTTCCTCCAAAAATGATATCATCAACAAAAAATTCTATAATCAAGATTCCATCTCCATCAGTTCTTAAATAGAAATTATTGTCTGCATTACAGGTGTGTGCACCAAGTTGTGGACCAAAAAGGGGGTATAAGTGGACACATTTTTTCTGAAATCGGGTAAACCTAAACTTGGAACAGGAGTTTGAGGGTCATGCACTCAAAATAAGAAGATGTGTAAAAAATAAAAATTGTAGTACTTTGAATCTAGTTTCTAGAACACTAATTATTTTTAAAACCTAATAAGATTAAGAGGGTCAAACCTTGCGCGCACAAAAACATATTCCTAATTTTTTTGGAAACACATAACATAGTTGTTTCCGTGCATGGTACAAAAGGTATAATTATATTCAGTATTTTTAAAATCCCTTTGGTAGGATGATAGGTAAGAGTGAGATCCAAAATTTGTGTATTTTTTTATAATTTTCTGATGAGTATTTTTTCCGTGATGTTTTGAAGTGGTCGCATCCTGAAATTTTGGTACCTGTTCGTGCGCTAGGCATAACTTACATCAAAATAATCAAAAATGATTTTTTTTTTTTAAAGTGTATAGAATCAAGTGTAGAACAATAATATGTAATTTATTTGTAATTTGATTAAGTATTTCAAAAGTTATTAAAAAAATGGTAGACATATGTCTGTGAGTACAATCAAGACACTGGTAAAGAAAATTAAAGTTTACTATGATAATGTTGTCCAAAAATAGAAAAATTTATATGGTGAGAAAGCTAAGAAGATGGATGAGAATATGGTGAAAATTATAAAGCTACCCAGTTGAAAAATTGTAAACTTGATGAAGATAAAGTCAAGAAATCATCTTACAAGATTAAAAAATTTCTAAAAGAACAAAAATGGAGGGAAAATAAGCCTCCAAGCCTTTGGGTCATTTTTCAAGCCTCTTCCCGAGCCATAACCCGATCGGGTTTCTTAATTTCAAATAACCCGATCGGGTTCTGAAAAGACAAAAGTACTTCAAAACCTGATCGGGTTCTGTAAAGAAAAAAGTAATTCAAAACCTGATTCGGTTCTGAAAAGAAAAAAGTACTTCAAAACCTGATTGGGTTTTGAAGAAGTAAAAACTATTCATTTTATTCTCCATAACCAGAGAGAGAGAGAGAGACCTTACAACAATGAGAGAAAGCGCTTGAAATGTTGAACCATCAAAAGCACAGAGCGTGACATCTGGAGAGAGCGCTTGAAATGTTGAACCATCAAAAGCACAAAGCGTGACATCTAGATTAGCCAATGCTTTGCCTGAGATTTTCTGAAGTAACCCAATCTCCTCTTATGCACTCTCACTTTGTTTCTCTTCCTCTGCACACAAGATTCCAATCTCTTTTTGCATTCTTTTAATTGTTCCCAATTAGTTCTCGCTCTCTACATGCAATGATGTAATTTTCTGTCTCGGGGCTTGGATAATTTGACCAAGTTGATTTTCCCCATCTTCTCACAATAATCTCATCTCTTCTTGCAGATTTTCAGTAATTCCAAATTGTTTCTCACCCTCTACCGTAAGTATTTTGGTTTCATTTTTCACCCCGCGAAGTTTGTATAAAATACATGTATGGTAATCTTCATAGTATTTAGGAAGCACAAATTGGTAAAAATTCAAGTAGTAGGAATCAGAAAATGCACACCCTTCTTCACCAAACTGTATAGATGGGCAACCTGAAATATATCTGGAAGTAGAGTTCCTCCCTTTGCTTCAAGCCATTAAAAATTAGCGAAAGTCCTCTGCTCTTCCCTCCAACAAAATAGCTTATTTCAATGGTCGTCCATGAATATTTTTAAATGTCTAATTGGTTGCCTTTTCTTCTTTCAATGGCCATCAATGATTTTTTCTGCAATCTTCCAACCTTTCATACATAGTTATTACAATTTAATACCCTCCAGTACATAGGTGTTTCAAGTGAGTGAAATTGTACTCTCTCTCTCTCTCTCTCTCTCTCTGAAGTAACCCACTCTCCTCTTCTGCACTCTCACTTTGTTTCGCTTCCTCTGCACACAATATTTCAATCTCTTTTTTCATTCTTTGAATTGTTCCCAATTGGTTCTCACTCTCTACATGCAATGATGTAATTTTCTATCTCAGGGCTTGGATAATTTGAACAAGTTGATTTTCCCCATCTTCTCGCAATAATCTCATCTCTTCTTGCAGATTTTATGCAATTCCAAATTGTTTCTCACCCTCTACCGTAAGTATTTTGTTTTCTTCCTTCACCCCGCGAAGTTCGTATAAAAGACATGTATGGTAATATTCATAGTATTTAGGAGACACAAATTGGTAACAATTCAAGTATTAGGAATCATAAAATGCACACCCTTCTTCACCAGACTGTATAGAAGGGCAACCTAAAATACATCTGGAAGTAGAGTTGCTCCCTTCGCTTCGGACCATTGCAAATTAGAGAAAGTTTTCTTCTCTTCCCTCAAGAAAAATAGCTTATTTCAATGGTCTCCCATGAATTTATTTAAATGGCCAATTGGTTTCCTTTGCTTCTTTCAATGGCCATCCATGATTTTTTCTGCAATCTTCCAACCTTTCGTTAATAGTTATGACAATTTAATATCCTCCTAGTACATAGGTGTTTCAAGTGAGTGAAATTTTACTCTCTCTCTCTCTCTCTCTGAAGTAACCCAATCTCCTCTTCTACAATCTCACTTTGTTTTGCTTCCTCTCCACACAATATTTCAATCTCTTTTTGCATTCTTTGAATTGTTCCCAATTGGTTCTCGCTCTCTACACACAATGATGAAATTTGTTGTCTCAGGGCTTGGATAATTTGACCAATTTGATTTTCCCCATCTTCTCGCCATAATCTCATGTCTTCTTTCAGATTTTTCAGTAATTCCAAATTGTTTCTCACCCTCTTCCATAAGTATTTTTTTTCTTCCTTCACCCCGTGAAGTTCGTATAAAAGACATGTATGGTAATCTTCACAGTATTTAGGAAGCACAAATTGGTAACAATTCAAGTAGTAGGAATTAGAAAATGCACATAGACCTTCCAATGTGTTGAAAGGGGTCATAGGAAGTTGCATGACAGACCTTCCTGATGACATGTCCACAAAGCTCAAACTTCTTCATATACATTGGGCCTTGCAAATAAAATTCTCACTTGTCCTCCATGATGACATTTCCTGGGACAAAGATTACCAAAAATTAATTTTTGTTTGCATTTCCTGGTACAAAAGCTCATACTTCCATCACCATACATCCTTAGATCATGACATTTGGTAACAACATGTCCAACATCATCTGAATGTTTAGGACAGTATAGTGGTATTCCATTACCAACATACCCATTATCTGTAAAATGCTTTATGATATAACTTCTCACTGGAGATTTTTCTAAGACTAGCCTGGCATTTCCAAAGATATACACACCAATTCTAGCCCTGGAAAGGGCAACACAAGTTTTCTTTGGAATGTTAGGAAATCTTACATTTTCTGATGTTTTTACATTCAAATTAGGAATTCAATGTTTCTTACCAAATAAAACAATATGATATTGCTCTATTGTCCCTGGTCAGGAGTACATTTTCTAAGAATTGAGCTCTGAGTTCTAGATCCTAACCTTGCTAGACTTTTCTCGTATTCATATATTCCCTCCAAAAATTGCTCCAAAGCTTTGTTAGTAAAGCACACTATGAGAATGGGACCAGAGGAATTTGAAATATTATGAAACAAATCCTTTACAATTTGCAACCCGGTAAATATTTTTCCAGTGCAAGGAGGGCACTAAATAATGGCCAATTTTTTGGTGAGCCCATGATTAATGGACGTCTCCTGACTATCATCAATAGAATCACATTTGCAGACTTGTTTCCAATCAAAATTACATTCAAACTTAGTTGTTTTGGCCTCTCTCTCTCTCTCTCTCTCTCTCTCAATCCTGGTATTTTCAAAGATATACAAGCCAATTCTAGCCCTGGAAAGGGCAACACAAGTTCTATTTGGAATGTTAAGAAATCCTATATTTTCGGATGTTTTTACATTCAAATTAGGAATTCAATGTTTCTTACCAAAGAAAACAATATGATATTGCTCTCTTGTCCCTGGTTAGGAGTACATTTGCTAAGAATTGAGCTCTGAGTTCTAGATCCTAACCTTGCTAGAATTTTCTAGTATTCATATATTCCCTCCAAAAAATGATCCAGAGCTTTGTTAGTAAAGCACACTATGAGAATGGGACTAGAGGAATTTGAGATCTTATGAAACAAATCCTTTACAATTTGCAACCTGGTAAATGTTTTTCCAGTGCTACGAGGGCACTGAATAATGGCCAATTTTTTTTGGTGAGCCCATGATTAATGGTCGCCTCCTGACTATCATCAACAGAATCACATTTGCAGACTTGTTTCTTATCAAAATTACATTCAAGCTTAGTTGTTTCTCTCTCTCTCTCTCTCTCTCTCTCTCTCTCTCTCTCTCTTTGTTCTTAGTGTTTTAGAACCCAATTGGGTTCTGAGTAACTAGGAGCATGGAGTCATTATGTTCTCATAACCCGATTGGGTTCTGAGTAATTAGGAACATAGAGCCATTATGTTCTCATAACTTGATTGGGTTCTGTGAAATTAGGAGCTTTGTTTAGTTCAACAGTCTTAAAACAACCATTGCAAGTTATTTAGAGGTCCACAACTGTTTTTCTTTTGTTTTACGATAGGAAGAGATAGGTTTGCACTTTTTTGCATGTTTTTCTTTGCAATGATTGAAAATTGTGTTTTTTATTTATGTTTTTAATGTTATTTTATCATTGTAAGCTCTCATTTCAAGAAAATCATTAATTTGTTCTTATTTTTTGTATTTGATGTTTACATGATATTATTCGTATGGTCCATTCAATATGAACAATGGGAAAGAACAAAAGAGGAACAATTGAACAATGAGAGACAGAAAAGGAAAGACAAAGGGAGCGCATGAGGAGAATATTACAAGGTACATCATCAAATGCAAGAAACATAAGTGATGAAAATGTAAATGTTAATGTTGATGTGACAAATGCACCATTTCAATTCAATGTCATTAATGAACAAAATGCACACAATGAAAATGAAAATCATCAACATACACCAATTGAACTAATGGGGATAAATGCACCTAATTCATCTAATGAAAATGTAGAGAATATAACTGTTTTAACACCTCCTAGAATAATTCGTATAAAACCAAAGTTTCTAATTGATATTGAGTAAAATATTTTGAGGCCAATGCATGATAAAATGTTAGAAAGAAATTGTAGAAGAATTGTTAAAAAGATTTGGAATAACTATTTTGAAAAATTAAATCAAAGTGGAAGATGTCAAGTAGTTGTTGAAATGATTAAGAATCTAAAATTTAGAGAGACAATGACAATTGTGGGGTTGAGAACATCTGAAAATGGAACTAAGAGAACCATTGTGAGGAATCTATTCAATGCATACCAATCCATTGGTTCAAAATCACGCAGTAAGGATGCTAATGTTACTCAACGTGTCCTCACATCAACTATAATGGGAAAGGAAATGAAAAAATCTTGTATAGTAAGCAAAACAAGTAAGTCATTAAGGATAGGTAGATAACCATTACGAAGAGCCTTACAAAGGTGAGAGGGTATTAAGGACCCAAACACTAATTCTCTTTGTTCATTCTTGGGTAGACTCCTACGGAAGGACAAGGTTGTCATTGATACATTGAGATCAGTAATTAAAATTTTTTGGCATGACAACACAAGGGTTTCACCCAACCAAAGAGACGTTGTAAGAAGGAGAATTAGATTTACAAATCATATGCCACATCCAAAAAAAAATTTGGATATGACACAAACACAATTTTATGAAAGATTCCTCCAAAGGTTTCCTCAAATTAAAATTAGTCAAAGATTTTTTGAAATGACAAAAACCTTTTACGTCAAGATTAATCATGCGTGCCCTACATGTTGTTGCAGGGTACATATTGAATTTTCCATGAATTATGATATATATCATCATGTTTGTTGTACTTTGCACACTAACACTATTTTGCAGGAATGTGTTCTCCAAGCACCTCCTACGTCATCATGAAGAGATTTTATGTCAAGTTTATTATGCAATCGAGATGATGGTTGCATTTATTATAAGATGGTGTGTATGAATGGATCTTGTAGTGCATGTGGTGGTATGAGAAAGTTGCAGATATGTCACCATCTAGAGAGCACAAATGAGAATGGAAATACACTAGTTTCTTTTGGAAAATACAAGACAGTAACTTATGTTCTAAAAGATGGAAAAGAACTTAAGAGGTGTGAGTTACTGAAAAATTATATATGCGTAGCTGATTTTATGAAGATATTTAAAGAGCAACTAGTTTATCAATACATACGTCATTCACATAGAGCTAGGTGGTTGGATGAGAAATTCAAGATATGTAAGCACACTTTTACCCTTGGTACTATTGTCTCCATTATTGATTTTGCTGAGAATTATACACTTAAACCTCAGAATGAAGTGCAAGCAGTGTATTACCATTCTATACAAGTAACGATCTTTGTACATATCTAGTATTCTTGCATGCACATGATAGCATAGATGTAGATAGAAAGGTTTTAAGAGAGTATCACTTCTACATCAGTGATGATTGCACACATTCATCATAGTTTGTGCAAGGTTGCTTCAAAGTTTCTATGATAATTTAAGAGAAAGAGGTATTGAGTACAACCAACACATAATATGGTCAGATAATTGCACCTCACGGTTCAAGAATGCAAGGATTTTCTATTGGTTGAGTAGGATGCACGTGACAAGTGGCGTTCAACATTTTTTGAATTTCATGGAGGTGGGGCATGGAAAAGGTGAGCATGATGGTGCGGGTGCATGTGTAAAAAGAGCTCTTTCCAGAGAGGAATTGAAGTACGAAGGTGGTACAGAGTTAATAAATGCACAAACAATTGTGCGATGGTGCAACTCTATGATGGGCACAAGTAATGAAGTCAATAGGTTTTTTTGGTTGATAAACGATTCTAACATTGGAAACTATCTATATTGTTGTACACTTACAGGATCAAGTGACATGCACTCATTTAGAAGTTCAAATGCAGCATCATTGGGTATTTATACTAGATTAATGATATGGTTTTGCTTGTCTTGTATTAATTTTGTGTGGGAGGAATGTGAATCAAAAGAGTGGGTTAATGAATGGTCTCATACACCTTTACAACCACTTGATACATATAAACTTCCTAAAGCACTACAATTAAGCCAGTTTGAAGCATCAGCGGATTTTGATCAAATATCTAACCTAGTTGAACCAGGTAATTTCTCAATTTATTATTCAATTTACTTCTCAATTTATAAATTTTGTAAGTGTTTAGGGTGTTAACTTATCCCTCTATAAATTTCAGGTCATGTATATGCAGTTGTTGCAGATGAGAACAATGAGGAAGGTACTGATAAAGTATACTGGTAGACCTCGTAATAAGAATTTATAGAAACTTCATGAATCTAAACACGAGGAAACACATGACACAATAAGGGTTAGAGTCGATCCAGAAGGTTCAATCAATTAGTTATGGGCCATCATGAAGAATCATTCTATAAATGGTAGAATTATTTTGACAATTTTGTATATAAATTTTGTGAAACAATCTAACTTCGCTTTTTTGTAAATATAAATGACTATGAAGTGGTCCACATGCATATCTGGAGACCACATTTTGTATATTGAAAGAAGATCAAATTGTATATAAAAGTGGCCATGGGTTGATTTGTATATACCGAGGCACCACATTTTTAATATTTTATTGTGTACCATTTAACTAAGAGCATATTAGTTAATTACGATTCATTACAATTATAACAATGGCTCATGCGGTGGATATCTCATGTTTCTATAAATTATAATAGTGGTTCATGTAGTGGATATCATGTTTCTCTAAATTGTAATAATGGTTCATGTAGTGGATGACTTGATGATGGACCAAAATGATTCTAAAGGTTTTGTGGTTGTTTAGTCCAGTTAGAAGTGTTTACA
>MU227936.1:4500100-4514037 GCA_018584345.1 Thuja plicata | reverse complement strand
CATATACATGAATACACATAAGTACATTAAGTTATAAAGTAGACACATGAATATATGCAAGTCATGAAACAAGAATACACTTAAGGCATAAATCCTACACATGACTACATATACACAAACGTATTTATATACTAGCAATGAACAAATGAAGACACAATGAACAAATTGGATTGAATATCAAGTTTCATATATATCAAAATGAAAAATAATTGTGTACATATCAAAAAATGGCATACATGCCAAATCAATAATAGAGTTACAACAATGTGGAATCAACAATAATAATAGCGTACATATCAATACATGGCATACATGCCAAATCCATAATAGAGTTACAAAAAATGACATCAACTATGTCCAGGTCAATATATACAATGTATAAATCTCACATGTACACACACACACACACATACATATATATACAAAATTAGGTCATTCAATGACCACAACTAGATCTATACAATGTCTCGATATATCTATGACTGCGGTGGATCATCAAAATCTAGCTTCTTTTCAGCAACACTTGGTTCACTAAGTCTCTGCACAAGAACAATTCAAATGTTAATCCATATATATTATCTTAGAATAATATAAAAAAACATAAATATTGGACTGTAATTTGCATACTAAAGCCTCAGCTGGATCTCTTATGCTTGGGTTGGCTGATGAACGAAATGGGCTCCATAGTGGGCGAGACGGACTCCTATAAAAATGGCTAGGAAAAGGAATGACGGGTAGTGGTGAAGGGTCCTACAACAGAAAAAATAATACAAAATACATGTTATAAATTAGAAATACTAAAAAATAAAAAATGCATGGACTAAAAAGAAAATACATACCGCAACTAGATCTCCTATGCTAGGCAAGGGATCCATAGGAAGTGGAGAAGGGTTCGCCTCATCTGAGGTAGCTATGACCAATTCCTGTATGAAAATTCATAGAAAATGACATACTAATAGAGGAAAATAATTTCTAAAATATTTTGAACAAACAAGAATGCAATTGAAAGTAAATATGAAAATGTGTTACCTCCTCCCTCTCCTGAACATCAGCAATGTCTGGGGCATTCATCAGTTCAGTGAAACCCAATTTATTATACATGTATAAAATAAACAAGTCAAGTGAATTAATCAATATACACTACATTGAAATGTTCATAATACATTTCAACAAATATACTTAAATTGGACTTAATTACCTTTTTTTTGTTTCAATGTCCCCGATGATTTCTTCCTCTTTCCTAATGGCCTCGAGCTTGGTGGGGTAGGCTAACAAAAAAAAAATTGATGTAAGAGAAATAATATGATACTGCATGCATTCAATTAAAACTATAAAAAAGAGGTGTGCGAAAAAATATAGCACATAGCTCTCTAAGCAAAGTCAATGGCAGAAAGGGTGACATCCTCAATGTCAGAAATCTGATCCCCTGACAAGCCCTATAAAACACCAAATAAATATATTTCAGAAATAGTTTACAATGAAGATTATGATTCACTTGAATTACACAAATGATCTATTATCACAAGTTTATAATCAAGTTTTATAAACCATTATTACAATATAAAATTTTGAACTCTTCTTTCACACACAAGACTATTCTTTAACAAATTTGTAGGCACAGTTAGAGAAGGATGGTGGATTACTTCGAGGATAAAGGGGTTTTGTAATGGATTCGACATGTGGGGGTTTATAGTGAAGTGTGTATGTAGTTGGTTTGGCCTAGAGTGGATTGGAGAGGTCCTTTTGATCAGACCCTAGGTGTGTGATCCTAGAAGTGAGGGTTTAGTGGCCATGCCCATAGATAAAGGATAGAGCCTTGGAGATTTGAAAATATATTGTTTCCTAACCCCTAGAAGGACCGTTTCATCCTTTGGAGTCATGAGAGTAAGTGGAGTCAGGGGTTGCTTTGTAAATGAGGAGAATTAGGCTTAGTTTGGAGGTTACATGAGTATTGGATATTGGGTATGGTCCAAAGGAGTATATACTAAATCTTGGGGAGGATTTAAAGATCCCAAAAGGGTATCTGAATCATGTTTTAGTTTCCTTATTTATTTGTGGAATGTTGGAGAAAAGGACAAAATAGTGACTGGTGTGGGCTACTAGCTTTAAGGGCTGAATGTGAGAGTTGGGTAAGGGATCAGTTATCTATACTTAATGGGTCGATGGAACATGGTAGATAGGCCATAAGGAGATTATTTATGGAGTTTAAATGAAGGTTGAAGTCGTGAGTGAAGATATGGTGATTGGGAAGCACTAGGAGCACTTGGGGTAGCCTAGAAGGTGAGTCCTTAAGGGGGCTTTCGAAGTGAGAAGTTGTTACAAATAGGAGATGGATTGTTGTCAGAAATGATCAATGAGTTCACCAACCACCACCTCTACATCATATATGTTGGGATTCTTTAGAATTCCATGGAGGTGTATTGAAGGGTTAAGGATAATCAAAATCAATGAACAATCAGAGATTGTATTCATAATTTTTAACAAGAAATAAGAGTAAAAGAATGATGGTTGGATGTTCTGAATGATGTTCAAGGTTGATTCAGAAGCCAATAAGTGATTGGTTAGGGTATGAGTCTATGTATGAGTTCAACATTGGTTGAATTGAGTCCAAGGATGGAGGGCGGGAGTTCAAATCAATTTGAGTCATGATGGCTAGACAAGGTAGTGAATTCCTTGAGTTGAATTACATTAGAAAAAATTCTTTGGCCATAAATCAGTAGAAAAAAACATACACTAAGTTACCACCATACAAATTATTAAGATATGATATTTTCAAAATAACGTAGTATTCTATTTTAGGAATATTTATAAAACATTACCTCAGGTGTTTGAGGTGCCTGTCTATGTGTACTATAACAAGTACTCCTTGGTGTGCTTGTACCACCAGATGCACCCTGCAATGTGTATTATTTATGTATCAATTTAGATTCTTCTATACATAAAATTTTATTTACTTTTAACAGATTTAGGTAATTAATTAAAATAACATGTCAAAACACAAATTTAAACAAACCTGCGTCGGCTCTGAAAAATACACCATCAACTATAGATCATCTGTGAGGGCCACATCCTCAGTAGTGGATGCCTGAAATCTTTTGCCACAATGTACACATGAATGGGATGTTGAACCATCCACACTTGTCTGGCTATCTACCCCATCACATATACCATTACAACTGATGCAGATATGCCCAATGGGCTGGGCTGACCCTGGAAATGTATCTAATAATAATAGATATTGCATGTGATGAGATGACCCTAATGGTGCATCTGATGGAAATGGAGCTGGCGTAGGATGGGTTGATCCTAATGGCGCATCTGATGAAAATGGAGGTGGCACTTATCCATCCTCTCCAACTAACTGAGTGTCATGCTGGATAATGACATCAGTCAATGATGCAGCTGCATGAAGAGTCTGTATATCCATAGACTCCTTCACCACTATTGGGACCACAACATGAATGAGGGGTTTCCTTGTAGTATGCCTCCTCTCTTGTGGTCAGGTAATCCTATGTGCCCCAGGTCTATCCTACGCAGAGCCTCTCCCTCTACCCTGGAACTCACAAAAGTCAAAGTAAGTTGGCTTCTCGCCAATGATAAACTCAGAGTATGGCTTCCTCAAAAAATATAAAGGAACCTCATTATTATTACAAGGTGGTTGGTCAAATACCATGTACCACCTATCCCAAAAATTTGATTTCATCCCCCTATGAACACACCAATGTATAGGAAATCATTTTGTATTAATTTCTAGGGAATTGCTAGTATTAGGATTGGTGAAAAGGGCACATATGTCACATTTTTATATGCCTTTTCTTTTCACATCCTCATAGGATAAACCATTAGAATAAAATTTATGACACCTATCCCTCCATGAACCCCATTTTGTCACCTCTTGAGACACCTCATTTGCACTATTGGACATTTTTTCTAATCTAGTGGTGAGGGTAGAGTGATTTGTGCACTATTTTGGTTAAGGCGTTGCACAAGGTCTTCTTGTGATGCATCTACATGAGCTAATGACACATGTGGAGGGCATACAGGTGGTGATGTTTTTAGAGGAGGATAATTTTGTGGAGGTTTTACAGGTGGAGATTGTGGTTGAGGGTTTATGGGTGGCGAGGGTTGTTGAGGGTTTACAGGTGGCGATGATGGTGCTTCTACAGGGGGTGGTCTTTCATTTCATTTTCATCTTTTTGGGTTGCTTGATGAATCTGGAATGAAATTAATAAAAGAAAACAAAAAATCAACAAAATAACCTAATTTGATTACAATTGCAGAAAAAAAAGAAAAAAAAAGAAAAAACAAACTTACCTTTGTTACGGGGCGCCATTGGTTGAAAATCTTGATTAAATTATGTTTTGTGCAAAACACAATCAGGTTTTTCTACTGTTTAACCTCCTCCACACTTTTTCTCCACGGTTTAGGTGTTAAAAAATAGCCTAAGCCACGGGCTATTCTATTTTTGTTATGTTTCTCATAACCCGATCGGGTTATTAGAAACTCAATGAGTCACATAACCCGGTCGGGTTATGATAAATTCCTCATAACCCAATTGCGTTATGAGAAATTCCTCATAACTCGATCGGGTTTTGAGGTGCACACAATTTTTTATAATATATTCTAGGCTTGGTTTACCAAGCCTAGAATGATTTCAAATTTTCAATAACCAAATCGGGTTATTGAAAATTTGAGATTTTTTTAAAGGTGTGTCCACTTTTTTGGTCCACAACTTGGTCCATACACCCTTACCTTTTCAAAGTAAGTACTTGTCCAGCCTTGCATACCATGCACTTGGTGCTTATTTTAGTCCATACAGTGCTTTCTTCATTTTACAGACCATGTTTTCATCATCTGTCAAAGGAAAACCAATAGGTTGCTCAATATAAAATTCTTCTTCCAGACCACCATTCAAGAATGCTGACTTCACATCCATCTGATAAACCGTAAAGTCTTCATGTGTAGCATAAGAAAGAAATAATCTCACAGCTTCCAATCTAGCATTGAGAGAAAATGTTTCTTCATAGTCTATGCCTTCTTGTGGTGAATAGCTTTACATGCCAGTCTAGCCTTATTTCTTACCATTGTTCCTTCCTCATCCATCTTGTTTCTGAAAACCCATTTAGTACTAATCACATTTTGTTCTTAGGTCTTGTAACCAATTACCAAGTATTATTCTTCTTTATCTATTCAAGTTCTTCTTCCATAGCTTTAGTCCAAGATTCATCTCTACATGCTTCATCAGTAGTTTTTGGTTCAACTTGAGAAATCAAACAAATTTCTTCTCTAACTTTAGATCTAGTCATCATACCCTTACTTACATCACCAATTATTTTATCTTCAGGATGGTTCTTCTTTACATACATCGATGTATTAGGAGTGTCAATAACCTTTATTAGTTCATCTTCAGTATCATTGTCAATTATCAAAGGTTCTCCAGGTTCAGAAGTAACCTCTTTCATTTCTGTAATCTAACCATAGTCATATATTCTTTCCTAAATATGAAACTTTTCATCTATCCTCACATTGGAACTTTCAATCAACTTCCTCAATCTTAGATTGTAGCATTTATATGGTTTACTCTTAGTAGAATAACCAAGAAAAATTCCTTCATCACTTCTAGCATGTTTCCTATCTCATCATCTCTCTTGATATAACATTTACTACCAAATATTATGAAATATTTCACAGTAGGTGTATGATCAAACCATAATTTATAAGGATTATTACCTGCACCTTCTCTAATCTAAATTATGTTCAAAGTGTACACAGCAGTACCAACAGCTTCTCTCTAATGAACATGTGATACATTGACTTCCATTAGCATAGTTCTTGCAACATCTAATATGGTTTTGTTTCTTTTCTCTACAATCCCATTCTGTTATGGTGTCCTAGGTGTAGATGTATGTATGAATATTCCATACTCTTCACAGTATGAATTAAATAACTCTGATGTAAACTCACCGCGTCTGTCTGATTTCAAACACTTTATCTTCAGGCCAGATTCATTCTCAAATTTTGATTTAAATAACTTGAACTTGTCAAATGCTTCATATTTCTCTCTCAAATATGTAACCCACATCATCCTAGAAAAATCATCAACAAAAGGTATAAAGTACCTTTCACCATAGTATGATCTAGTTCTTGTAGGACCACATAGATCTGTATGCACTAGATCCAACTTCTCTTTTGCTGAATAATCTTTTCTTTTAAAATTTCTTCTAGTTCACTTCCCCATAACACACTCTCTAGACATAGTGTTAGATGGCTTTACAATTTTAGGTAGATCTCTTACTGCTTTTGGCATACTCGCCTTTACAATGTTATCAAAGTTAACATGACAAAGTCTTTTGCACCATAACCAACTGTCATCAACCTTCGCAATAAAACAAGAAGCTTCATATGTATTCAATTCAAATACACTACATCTAGATATAGTACCAGAGGCAATCAATTATCTTGATTTAGTTCTAATAGAGCGTTTCCCATCAATGAATTTCAATTGATAACCCTTGTCCACTAATTATTCAACACTCAATAGATTATGCTTAAGTCTGTCAACAAGTAATACATTGTCAGTATTAGTCTTCCCATCCAGAGAAATAGATCCTATTCCAATGGTAAGCTTTGGAATATTTTCACTAAATCTGACAACACCAGCATCATGTCTTTTCAAACACACAAACTTATTTTTATCTCCAATCATATGATGTGAAAAACCACTGTCTATAACCTATTTATATTTTTTTTCAACACAGGATACTAAGGCGTTTTCCTCATGCATAGGTTCATCATCTATAATGGTAATAAATCCAATTTAATCATAATCGTCATCATCATCAGATGCACCTTCACTAGCATAATAACATTCTTTCTCTTTTGAATACTTAGACTTGAAAAACTTAGTTTTGTGCTTTGGAACTCTTGTAGGACATCTAGATGCAAAATGACCAATCTTGTTACATGAAAAACATTTCAAAGGTAATTTGTCCTTACCTCTCTTTTCTCTTCTAGCAATCAGTGCCACAACTTCATCTAGTTTTCTTTCTTCTTCCCGTATCTGTTCCCATTCATCGGCATAGGCTCTAAGTTCTTCCCTTAGGTCACTACTGCTAGTGCTTGCATTTCCAAATAAGGTACTTTTATTCTTATGCATGGTTTCCTTGAATGCTGACTCAAACTTAGGTAAAGAATATCCCAATTTTGTAGCCTCAAAAGTAGTTAGCTTTCTGTTCAACATATCTCTAGTAGAGTTCGGTGTCAAAGTTATAATCTTCTCTATAGCCTGTACTTTGGTTTTGTGGATACGTGTCAAAGATCTGAGTATCTTCGCAATCACTTCTTCCTCACTATAAGTGCCTCCAGAGTTTCTGATGCCAGTAACCACTTCTGTAATTCTCCATGCATATGCCCTAATGTTCTCATCTTCTCTCATCTTCATTGATTCCATTTTTTTTCTTCCGTTTCTATAGCTTTTCCTATTTAGTAAACTTGTCTCCAATATACAGTGCTTCTAATCTTGTCCATATCTCATGTGTAGAGTCCAGGTCTTTTACTTCTATGAATTCACCTTCAGAAAGTGCATTGATCAAGGATTCCCTTGCAACCATATTACATGAAAATAAATTGTTTTCATCTTCAGTAGCCTTCTCCAATTCATCCTCAGTCGCTATCTTTTCACTCTTCTTTGTGATCATCCAATAGTCACTTCCCAAACATAGTAAGTGTGTTCTCATCTTGTTCTTCCAACTGTCAAAGTTTTCAAGATCAAATTTTAGACTATCCTTCCTATAGGTTCGGAGAAATTCCTTAGATTTGATAGAGGAGGTGTGTTTATGTGATAGAGGAGGTTAAATGTATATTTATCTTCATCTGTTTGTAAGGAGGTTCGGCCAGAGGTAGAGTTTTTTGGAGGAAATCAGAATCCTCCTCCCAAACCCCCTCTGAATCCCAATGCGGATATAATTCGAGCATTGTAGAATCTTTTCAATACCATTATAGATATAATGCCTCTAGGTCTACAATAGAATGTTTGTCAAGGGTTAGAAGAACATAGGCCCTTAGTCAAAGTATGGACTGGGATTCCCCCTCCTATATTTGTAGAGAGACAGCCAGGCTATAAGCCCAAGTAGTGGCAGACTCAGGGTCCTTGGAGAAACCAAAAATCTCAGGCACCCTATACACCTCAAGCACAGGCTCAACAATCCTCTAGAGGTGGTTATAGCAGGTCTAATAGGATAGGGGGTCCTCATTATTCTAGGCCTCAGGGTATGCAAGTTCGGGTACGTGGACCTTGTTACACTTGTGGAGCAATGGGACACATTGATAGAGAATTTCCTCAAAGAGGTAGTCAGCATGTAATGATGACATAAATTGTAGTTTGGGACATGGGAAATCCCCACAAAGTATTTTCAGTGGTTGATAATCTCCAATCAGAGCATCATGCCACTGTCATTGAGACTCCAAGTTATGGTTTCTCAGACAAAAAAGGAAGGGATGTCTCTGGTGTTGAGTTATATGAGTAAAAATAATCAGATTCATGAACTACCTCTTATATTTGTGTGTGAGGCTTCTTGGTTGACCTTACTTTCTCCCTAAATTATTTTGGAAATATTTCTGAGGTTCTTAAAAATAGTGTACCTATGATTTGTGTAATTGTGTTTGCTTAAAATTTGAAAGTATGGTGCAAGTGATGCACTTAAGGTTAAATGTATATTTCTCTGTATGTGTAAAGCAAGAAAGGTAGTAGATCTTTATGATTTATTGGTATAATTTAATTAATGATTGAGATTTACACTAAGGATATGAATATATATATATATACAAAATATTGAGGCTAGATTTATGATTAAGGGTGAATGAAATTAAATGTGTTACTACATAAAAATGTAAACCTTGAGACACATGTTTTCTTTGAGAATGTTTGGTCATGTTCTTTAGCGCACCTTGGACGCAAGGTTTTGTATAGCTTCTACTCCCTTCTTGTGGCTAAGCATTAGTCACTCAGTAAATATGGTATGATTTAATTTGATTTTCAGCTTTGATGAACTTGAAAGTGTTAAAGGTCTAGCTTGAATTATTTTTAGTTTTCTTGTAATCATCTAGTCACCAAATTTTATTTAAATATGGTTCTTGTTCATTTATTTTTATTTTGGATTTATACAACTTTTGAGATTGAATTTGAAGTTTGTGAACCTTGATTCGAGATTTCTTATGATTTTTTTTCGTTGGCTAGGATGTGTATTTTATGTTGCTAGTCATGTGTTGTGAAGTAATGTTCTCTATCATGTTCAATATGGAACATGGATAGAATGTATAAGGGTGTAGGTTGCGAAGAACATACCATTATCATTCGTAAAATCATATTTTGCTTGAAATATGACTTATCACTTAAGTAATGTTCAAAATAAATTAACTTGAATATAGTTATGAATATTATATATGCTTTGCATAAAATAATTAACAGTGATCAATATGCTTAATGTAAGTTTCGATACTATGAGTCTGCAGTATAGATGAGGTCAAAGTTTCCCTACCTCTTTGATAAAATCCAGGAGGAGGTTCATGCCTAGAGGGGGAGGATGTGAGGCCTACCCCAGTCCGACATAAGCTTAGCACTATTTCTCATTTATATGTTCTCCTGTCATTATAGATTTTGTTATAGTTGGACTATCTGGACACATGTATTACTTTATGGATCTGTTGAATCCTTTGGTTGTATACAACACCTAATTATGTAATCAGGGAGTCTATTAGATACTTGTGTGAGTGATACAAATTTCCATTTAGGACTTAGTTTTGATGGTTTAGTATATTGGATTAGTAAGTGGATGTTAGGTAATATCAGTATGCAGATTTATTAAGAGTTATGTTTATGCATATGGATTAGATGCAGATATTGTTTAAGTTCAAAGAATCATCGATGCAAATGTGAGTGAATGTGTGTTCAATTTATATTATGTATCTTGATATGTTAGTTATTACTTTCTAAATTAATGTTATTAAATTAATATATAATATGGATAGAAAACCTTTAAATATTAATAGATAATAGATAATTAACAAGAGTTAATGAGTTGCATATCTTGACTAAGGAAAAAAATTAATAATATTAGATTAGTCATCATTTCTTATCATAATTTAAACAATGTGTTTAAATCTTGGACTGATCAAGCTTATTAAATCGATTAGGTTATTCCTTAGTCTACAAGACCTCTATGACTTTCATTAAAACTAACATTTGAACATTAATAGAATATATTAGCATTTATTCAATACTAGAACTGAGATTATGGTGTTAAAAAGGATTTTTATTAGGGTGTTATTCAGTTATAAGATGATAAAGTGTTAGGGTTTAAACATTGAACCAAATATTAATTTTATTCAATAGTCTCCTTATTTAATTAATTAATATAATTGGGAGATTTGATTAACGAGAATTAACTTTGTAAAGGCATAGATTTCCTTATTTTATTGTAACTATGGGCTTAAAAAGGTTTAATTATCATTCATCTTTAAAGTTTAAATTTCTTAGTGTTTTAAAAAGTTTAATTAATTAGTTGAATATTGATATTACTTTTAAGTTAACCTTTAGGAATGAGTTAATACAACCTGAGAGTTTACTCTAACCTTTGGGAGCAGTTTAGAGATCATATTGGTATAATGGCTTGTGGACTAGCTTAGTCAACCTAGTCAACCAAAGTCTACTTGAACCTGTCCAAGGTTCTAAACTTGTATCTGCCTACCTAGCTAGAAGACAACTCAAGTATCATATATTTTGTGTATATAAGGTTAACATTAGACTTTAGTCTTTCAAAAAAAAATCGTAGTTGTGTTTTGCCCAAATTTTGGGCATGACAGTTTACTTCACATGAATTTACTACGTATTGTGAAGAAAAAGGAATTGAAAGACAAATTTCATCTCCTAGAAAACCTCAACAAAATGGCCTTGTTGAAAGAAGAAACATGTCTATAATTTATTGTGCTAGGAAATTAATGATTTAGAAGGGTGTTTCAAAGACATTTTGGATAGAAGCAGAGAGCACTGTTGTTTACACACTGAGCTAAATTTAGTTGAAGAAAGGTACAAACAAAACTAACTATGAGTTGTGGAATGATAGAACACCATGTGTAAGTTATTTCAAAAAATTTGGGAGTAGATACTATATAAACAGAGATGAAAATATAGGTAGATTTGACCCAAGAAGTGATGAGGGGATATTCTTAGGATACTCCTCAAAGAGAAAAGCCTACAAGTGCTTGAACAAGAGAACAAATAAGATAGTGGAAAGTTCCATTGTAAGAATAGATGAATTTTCTAAGAAAAATGATGAATCCAGTCAGAAGGAACCTGAAGACTATCAAGGGTTTGTATATGTACAACCGGTGGAGCAGGACACTACAACAAAACTGATGGAGAGATAGGTCAATGAACAGGAACTGATACAAGTAGTTGAAGAAAATCCTAGAACTGAACCAACATTGCCAAAGTATGTAAATTTGAATCATTCTCCTAATCAAATTATTGGTGACAAAAATGCTGGTTTGTTAACAAGAAGGAAGGTTAGAGAAGGTACCTATTTTCTATCTGAATTTGAGCCTAAAATAGTGAAACATGTATTGAAAGATGAAGATTGGGTGAAAGATATGGAAGGACAATTGGATCAGATTGAGAAGAACAATACCTAGACATTAGTTCCTAGACTGGTGGACAAGAATGTGATTGATACGAAGTAGATTTTTATAAACAAGATGAATGAGATAGCTGAAGTGGTAAGAAACAAGGCAAGATTTGTGTGCAAAGGATATACACAAGAGGAAGGCCTAGACCATGGTGAAACATTTTTACCTATGGACAGACTTGAAGGTGTAAGGATATTGCTTGGATATGCTACTTATAAAGGATTCAAGGTATACCAAATGGATTTTAAGTTAGATTTTCTTAATGGTGTTTTGGAAAAAGAGGTATATATTGAAGAACCTGAAGGATTTTCTAATTCAAAAGGTAATAACAAGGTGTGTAAATTACTGAAAGCTTTGTATGGGTTGAAACAAGAACCTAGGGCATGGTATGAACATTTTCATTCATATCTGATTCAGATAGGTTTTATTAGGACAAGTTGCTGATTACCGAGATATTTATAGATGATATCATTTTTTGTTGCAATGAAGAGATAAGAAGAACTTTTGGAGATGAGATGAGGAAATAATTTGAGATGTCTATGATCAGTGATATTAGATTCTTCATTGGATTACATGTTAAACAGATGAAAAATGATATCTACATAAGCCAGTCCAAATATGTAAGGGAAATATTGAAGACTTTTGTGTTAGAAGACTCAAAACTGGTTGGTAACCCTATGGTAATTGATTGCAAACTATCAAAGGAAGATGATAATAAAGTGGTGGATGAGACACTTTATAGGTCCATGATCGGTAAGCTACATTATGTAGTGGACATCAGACCAAACATAGCACAGGAAGTTGGATTAGTGGCCTGATTTTCTTCTAATCCTAAGGAATATCATTTGGTTGCAATAAAGAGAATCTTCAGATATATTAAGGGGACTAAAGATTATGGTCTATGGTATGGACATAAAGGTGATTTCTCTTTGTATGTGTTTACCGATGCTTATTAGGCAGGTAATATTGATTATTGAATGAGCACAAATGGAGGTGCATTCTTTCTTGGCGAAAGTCTTGTATCCTATACAAGAAAGAAGCAAAACTGTATATCTCAATCAACTAATGAAGCTGAGTATGCTGCCATTGCAATTAATTGTACACAGGTAGTTTGGATCAAGCAGATTTTGGAAGGAAATAAAGATAAGGTAAGTGAACTTGTGGTTATCTATTGTGACAATACAAGTTTTATTAACATTTCAAAGAACCCGAAGATGTAGTCAAAGACTAAGAATATAACTATCAAATATTATTTTCTTAGAGAACAAGTACATGAAATGGAAGTGAGATTGGAGTATGTATCAAAAAAGCAGCAAGTTTCTAATATTTTCACTAAACCATTTCCTAAGAATACATTTGAGTATCTAAGAGGTAGGTTGGGGGTCATTCCCCTATCTGAGTTCAATTAAAGGAAGATACAGTTGCATAAATCAAAGTGTATTCATTGAATATATTTATGTTTGGATTGACGTTGTGGAGCTACTCCTTAGGGGAATAAGTCTATGTAGTAATGTGTTTTGGTTAGTCGGGTACAAAAAAAAAGATATTAGGTGTGTTTTGTACCTTTGGCATTGTTGCAAAAGGGGGAGAATGTGTGTAGAGTTGCAGAAGAGTAGTGCAGATGAGAGAAGTTTAGTGAAAGGGGGAGAAATTGCGGAATAGGTGAAAGACATAAGTGGAAACAATTTTATACATAATGTATCATGTTGAGGAGAGGAAGAGAGTTTTTCCATCAATTCCAAAGTGGGATATTGTTGGCATATCTGATGAACTGATTGTATGTGTTTCTTAGAGATGTCATGATGCAGATTAGATTCTAGGATGATCAAATATTATGTTGTCATTGATGTCAACTATTGACTTTGTGTTCTTAGTGTGATGCATGTGTGCTATAATTGTGTCACACTTCTATGAATCCTTACATTCAAGAACACTCAAGAATGAGGTCTCAAAAATTGATCCATAGCTCCCTAGGCATAGAGTGCAAGGGTTTTTAGAATGCTCTTAGCTAGAGCTATTAAGCCTATAACCTTGCTAGTAAACCATGCAATGGGAGATTCAATGAAGACAAGGGCAAGAATGCCAATATCCTCAAGAATCAAGAATGAAATGCAATGCAAGCTAGATAAAGATGAATATGCAAGCTAAGCTATGAAAATGAAAGAATAAGTATTACAAAGCCTCCTAGTTAAGCTAGATGAATTAATCTAAAGCATAAAGGAAATCTAAGCTAAGAATGCCATGATAATGCAAGA
>MU227936.1:4466097-4491140 GCA_018584345.1 Thuja plicata | reverse complement strand
AATATCCTCCAATAGGAAAATAGGAGTTGACTTTTGTGTCTCACATAAGACAAAAAGTGTTTTTTCCCTTTTTATAAAATAAGAATAATGCTTTATTTGTGCAACATAGGATAAGAAGAAAAGTGGGTATTTTTTATTTAAATAAAAGAGGAGGAAATTTCTTTTAATTAAATAAAGGCTTAGGATAAAGTGATTTTATTATTTAATTAAAAGAGATTTTTAATTAATTAAAAGAGAGCATGTTCTCTTAATTAAATAANNTTTTTATTTTTATTTTTTCTCTTTTAAATTAAATAAGGCTCAAACCTTAGGAAATATTGAATTGATTATGATTTGATCAATGAAATTGATATAATTGATATTGTTGATATTTGAAAATATTGATTCAGGAATTTGATAAATTGAGAAATGGGGCCCAAAGTGTAGGCGACCATTTTAGGGTGCATATAATGCCAAGCATAATTGTGATGAATGAAGGATTGTAATGGATTTCAGTGGTTTATATCTTTGTGGGATACTTAGGCATGTCTCTGGATGTCTAATGCATGGCAGTTATTATTGAAATGATCTTATGTGATAGTTGTGATAAGTTGAAGTATAAAAATTCAACTGCTAGAACAGTTAATGATAGGGGATGTATGATTTGAAAATCTTGTTAAATCGTTGTTGTTTATTGTGGCATGGTAACAAGATATGGCTATCAATAGTGTTCATAATCTATAATTATGACCATGTAACTACTTTGAGTGACTAGTGTGTAGGATAGGTGACCAGTGAGAAGAGACAAAGTTGTTTACATGTTACAGTGTTTGGGTTCTTGAGTGATAGTTGATAAATATTTGATCGGTGATCCATGTTGAGATTGTGGTTGAATCGATTGAGTTAGTCACAGTCTGGTGACGTGTCTTCCTAATTGGAGGTGATACTTTGGCATCACATTGTTCGATGCTAAGGTGTGGAGAAGACTCTAGAGGAATCTTGTGTTTGGTGAAAATGTGTTTGACTCCTTGATACAAAACTCTATGTGAATCCTTGTATTGGCCAATGCGGTCTTGTAAATGTGTTTTGTACATTTAATTTTTCTTTTTGGTGCGTTGGATCTAAGCGGAATGATTGAAATTCTAATTTAGGGCTTGATTAAGGTGGTGGAATTAAAATTTTAGTATATAATGGATGAAGTTGAAAGTTTTGAGTGTTGATCGTTTGTTGGACAAGTGCGGTGAAAAGTGAAAGTTGTGAAAAAGACAGGGAAGAGTTAAGTGTGTTTAGAAGAGATTGTGTGCTTCAATGGATCTGATCAAGGAGAGGTAGTGTTGTTCTTCTGATCAATCTTTATGTTGTTCCCTAATAGATGTTACTGGTTAAATCCCTTAACAAGGTAGACCCTAAAAGATCTTTTTTGTAAATATTTTAACAGGGTGACACTTTTTCAAGTGTTTAAATTCCTCTAACATGGCAACTCATAATACGGTAAGGGTCCTAACAGGCCAAAGGAAAATCCCTTAACCACGTAGCACCTAATAGTGTTGTTGTAAACTCCTAAAAAGGTTAATCTTATCATAGGGAATACTTCATAAGAGTACATCATTTAGTGGGTACTAATTCCCACTATGGTTTTCTCCCTATTTGGGTTTCCACGAGATAAATCTGTATGTCAACCTTGTGGATAGATTTGCATTTTTATGATTTTTATTTGTTGTGATTATGGTTAATCTTGTGAATGTTGGTTAAAGTTTAAGAGATTGAAAAGTAAGATTATTTGGTAGATTACTGATTCCCCCCTCTCAGTAATATGATCTTATGACTAAAAAAAATTTCATTTCAAATTCCTAGGAGAATAATGATGAATTAAATTAAATCATTAAACAAAAAATTGTGAGAAGAAGTTTCTAACTAGAAGATGGAGTAACTAGTGAGGAGATAAATAGCTCAAATTGATTAATTAAAAAAATATTATTTAATTTGTAGTTAAATAGATAATGATGATAAATGATAATTAATTTGTATTAGTTATTATTGATGTTATAAATAATAGATAAATGATAAATGATAATAAATAATATTAAATGTTAAATGAAAAAGGTTTATTAATAAACAATTAATGTGGTGATATGGTTATAGTGTCATAAATTGTATATCCTTATACTTAACACTTTATTTTGGTCTATTTCTTTAGTGTCTCTTCTTCTAGGCCATTTCATGTCTATCTGAACCTTATCACATCTTAATGTTTTCAAATACTCAAATTAGAGGCTTTAGTTTGGTGGGACTACATTCAACTTTGAACAGTATCCACACAAGCATCCATTTTACACTGCAAAGTCCATTTTCCTCTCCAACTTTCCTTTTACAATGCTACATTTACACAAAACTATCTTAATATTAGGAGTTTGATATACGCTAGATAGAACTAGCTTGGAGGTTTTGGTATTTCTTGAGATAGAAAAATGTTTGAACATGATTTGGATAGTATTCCTAGTAAGCCTCAAGTATTCTTCCAATAATCTCGATATACTTACTTTTATTTCAATATCCACTATAGAAATTAGATCTTCAATGTACTATATTAGCCATGAATATTCATTAGTGGGATGTCCATAGACCTAATCATTCTTACATATACTAAATTTAATGGATCATATGAGACTCATGAAATAATGGATTGCTTTTTTTTTTTCCTTCTTTGGAAAAGAATCACAATGTTCCTTGAATTGACAATTCTATGATGCAGATGTAAATTCTTCAGTGTTGAGTCCTGGAATTGATTAGATCTGTAATGTGATCCTTGTGCTTCTTGGAGTGATAATGAATTTTATTTTGATTTAAGTTAAATATAATACTTATATAAAGTTCACATAATTGGGGGTTTACCTTGGTTTTATCAAAGCCTTTTAAGCATAAGAATGATCTTATTATTGTTGACTAGCTTATGAAACATGAATTATAAAGAATATCTCAAAGGAATATTTTGTCTTCACTTGGTCTCTTGCCTAAAATGAATTATAGACTTGAAAGTGGTAGAATAATCTTGGACATCCTAAACATGGTTCAAAGTGAGGCCTTAATTTTTAGAAATATGCTTGTGATTTATAAATGTAGCCTCATTATATTTTACTTGCTAAGTTATGATCCATAATTTTAATTATGGTGCACTTCATGTGATCTTAAAAATAAAAATGACAATTGCTTTTAATTTTTATTCTCTAGAAACCCATGTTATATTAGTTTATATGAATTTCTTGGGAAAATTCTCATTTTGGAATAAATTAGATTCCTTGTATAGGTTTTTAGTGAAGGATATAAAGGGTTACCTTTTCATTGCAGGGAGATAGATAACATCCCTAGCCATCTAGACTTTGACCTTATATACTATACATCATATTAGAGAAACATAAACTAAAATGTTGTTAAGATAAAAAAATATCTAGCACACCATTATAAGGGGATGAACTCCAATAATTAAATAATATTATATGAATTCAATAATATATTATATGATGATATGGGAAATATTTCTCTTTCTTATTCATAGGTGTGGATTTGTAGGACATACTCAATCCTAATTAAGATGGATTAGTACAATAATTAGTATTTATGTTAGAGTTAACTATGCCACAAGTGCTTATCCTTATTATAATTAGGAATATATAATATTAGGATCATAACATTTCCTTCCACTTTTGAAAATAATTACAATCAATGCTTAGCAACTCTAGAATCTTTTGAATGAATGGATGATCATTCCAATTTGCATCTTCAATTGGAAAATTCTTTAACTTGATTGGGAATTTTGAGGTGCATCTATTTTACAATCTATTTTTAGAAATTCAAGGAATTTTTGTCTATCTTGTACAAATAAATAGATGAAATATTCCACAAAATTATAGATTAGTAATGAGTATATCCATGACAATTAAGATTACATCAATATTATTTGACTTTGGCAACCCCATAATTAAATTCGTTAATATTTCTACCTATAGTTGTATTAGAAGGCCTAATATTTGTGAGAAGCCTAGAACCTTTAGTGTTTCCTTTTTATTTTGTTGGCATATCAAATATTTCAGCTCAAAGTTTCAAACATTCATTCTAATACCTTCCTACAAAAAATACTTCTTAATAGGATGATAGGTGCAAACAAATATTCTATAGTGTCTTACTAAACCCAAAAATCCTTTATTCTTGTGGTCCAACTCAACAACTTTAAGTGATACTATATTTTCTAATGATGCTTAATATTATTTCAATTTCATGATTATGGTCTCTAATTAGTATTATCTTAACTTTTTAGTTGATCTTGGGTTATCATATTTTGTGCTTTTATTAAATATAATTATATATCTTTGTATAAATAGAATAATTGTTGAGTGGTTTCCCTATCCTATGAGACGTAAGGATTTAACTTCTAATGGTTATTTATTCTTAAATATTCATACATTCTCCCATATTTCCTAGAATTGATGGACACATATTAAAAATTAAAAGATATTGTTCCAAATTTTTTAAGCTCTTGCACACCTAAATTAAACCATATTGGGACGATGTTATGGTAGAGGAGCATTCTTCTTTTCTAAAGAATCATACTTAATATTTGGTTCCTCTTCCCAAGGGAAAAAAGTTCGTTTGGTGAAAATGGGTGTATGGTAGAAAATTTGAAGCTGATGGTTCTATTGATAAGTATAAGGCTTGTATAGTGGCTAAGGGGTTTTCTCAAGTTGAAGGTATTGATTATTATAAGACCTTCTCTCTAGTTGCCAAGATGGATTCCATTTTTCTTGTATTATCTATTGCTGCATCGAAGGGTTGGTCAGTATATCAGATGGATGTGAAGAGTGTTTTCCTACATGGTGATCTTTAAGAGGATATCTATATGGAGAAACCACCAAGTTTTGTATGTAATTATTCACTTGTTTTCAAGATTCAACATTCATTATATGGTCTCAAGAAAGATCCTAGAGCTTGGTATGAGAGAATGGATATTTTTTTCTTACTTCTAGATTCACTAGATTTCATTTTGATCCTACAATTTATATTCAATGAAAATGGGGTGATATTCTCATTCTTGTTCTTTATGTGGAAGACTTGATGTTGGCATTATGGTAGTTATAGAGGAGATATGAAGAGAAGTCATGAGTCGATGTATAAGTGGTTGTCACTAATGGAAACATTTTTAGTTATCATGATTGAAGTGACCAATAAGATCTGTACATGATATGTATAGGAAAGATCATCTATGTATGTTGACTAGTGTTTAGGAAGAAAAATATCAGACACAAAATGTGGTAGCGCTCGAGTTAAGGAAAGATTCAGGTGTTACGATCATAGATGTAGTTTGTATATGCCTTGTGGAATCCATGATTCCAATCGCAACAGTTTATACCAAGGTTTGAATGAATCATGTTTTGAGTGAGAAGACATTTTACCTATTTGGTCACCAATCAGAGTTTCATATTAATTTGGCTAAGGTGGTGGATCTGAGGCTGATATATTAGTTCTAAATATTGCTAATACATTTGAGGACATGATATATTGGATATTGTTGATGCTAATTTTGTGGAGGTTGGTTAATATTTTGAGCATATGGTCATATGATTACAATGGTCAGAGACCTATTAATCAATGTAACTAGTCAAATGTTACCTCTTCTAATTGACACAACTATGGGCATGTGGATGTGAATTGAAGATTAAGGTCAACCAGAGGTGATGCTAGACCCTCGAATCTAACAGGTATGGTTTTTTATGTCTGTAACAAAGTTGGTCATCTTGCTAGAACATGGACATCAAGAAAGTATACCAGAGGTCAACCGATGAACAATGTTGAAAATTCTAAAGGGAAGGAAAGTGTTAATGCTGATGAATTCAAAAATGATATGAAGAAGACATGGATGAGGAAATTATAATTGAATTCTTCTAAGATGATTGAGAACTCCACATGTTCAGGAAATGTGGAGAGTCCATCGATGAACTAAAAACATTATTTGCTTATGGGGAGCACTTATAGTGAAATCATTTATCGATCCCCT
Organism: Thuja plicata; assembly: GCA_018584345.1. NCBI lineage: Eukaryota > Viridiplantae > Streptophyta > Pinopsida > Cupressales > Cupressaceae > Thuja > Thuja plicata. The sequence continues at coordinate 4,485,115 of MU227936.1, read as the reverse complement.
AGATTCATGAGCAGTAAGATTGATATACATTTTGAGATTTCTATTTGTGATTTAATGATGGTTAGTGAAGATAAAGTGTTTTTTGTGCATGTGTTCAACGATTTTTATGTTTTAACTGTTGTAGTCAGTGCAAAGAAATATTTGACCATTATATTTAACCACTACATTCACAAATGTTATAAAGATGAGAAAGTAAATTCATTTGTCACTATAAATTCTATCAAGGTTTACTAAAGAGCATTTGATTACATTCCATAGCTAGAGTTTTTTTTTTTTTTGGATTGACATTTAGAGAAGGAAACTCTATCGGTTGTTGAAGATCACCAATCGGTGAAGTTGAAAGGTTATTTCTAGCATGCTGAAGAATTTGTAGAAGTATTATTGCAACGAGCTGATTAGTGACATTATGGATACTCCTATTTTCTTCAACATCATTGATGAGCCAAGACTCATATTTATGTTATACCCAATAATTATCCAATGAGTGTCCTATCTTTGATACCCTATGGTGTATTTTTGAAAAAACACATTTGTTCTTTTATCCACTGTAAGCTAGAAGAACTTGGAATTGATAAAATATACAACGAGTTTCTCAATCTGTATGGTGACCAAAGATTAAAGGAGGAGCATATGCATATGATGAGAAAAGGTTTCACCTATGCGGTTGAGTTACTTGATGATTTTCATCTAGAATGGATAAGATATGTATTGAGAAGAGTCCACGATCAATTCATTTGGCTGGACAAGCCACACAAGATTACAAAGGAGATAATCAATAGAGTTACTAGATTTTGTGCGACCGGTGATGCACCAACTCTATGAACTATTGTAGAAAATTTGGCTACTCGTTGACCAAATCCAAACAAGATCACCGAGCTATGACTATCAAGGATATAATAGACAAGGAAGTGAGATTTTCTTCAATGGTGATAGAATACAGAGTATACCAGTCTAGTTAGTTGAACAACATACCTATTGGAGCTATTCATGTTGCATACATAATGGTGAAGGAAGATGAAAAATATGATCTTTGTGATATGTTGAGGAGTCAACGATTTGTGAACATGGAGAAAATAAAGAAAGATAAGAAGCAATCATTCAAACATGGATCACTCCTAGTATGTATGTTATTTTACTTACAAAATCAATTTCCTATAATAGGTCCTATTACATGGTTAGAGGACATACTAGTAGTAATGCAGATTAAGAAATGTATCAGGACTTGAGGAATTTTTATTAATATGGCTATGTAGGGATATTTTAAATATTTTCAAGGGAAAATGCACTTAAGAGAGAGAGAATCCCAACCGATATTGTTGAAAACTATAAAGATAATATTTGTTTCCTAGTAGATACAGATACCTGTATGTTACAAGCAGTGTAACCTAGGAAATTTTGGGTACCAACTATGGGTTACAAAGTTGATGGTAATTTAGTCACTATACATGCTGATGTTCTATTGTCAAAACCAACTTATACTTGAACACATAGGTTTGGAACTTATGAAGTCATCATTGAAAATTAATAATAAATTGAGAGCACCAGTAATCAAAACAAATATTAGGAATCAAGTTTAAAAATTATCCAAAATTAGTGGCATAATCCCATAAATGATGACAAAACTTAGGAAGAAAATAGAGAGTGAGGAGGCATGCACATATGGTGCCGTAGAAGTCAAGGAAGATGAAGTTGAAGTTGTAGAGATTACACCTCAGAGAGTCACTAGGAGTTCAATATTAAAACAAACTAAATCTATTTCTACTACTATAAAGACTAAGCCACTACACAAGTCACCTGAGACTATTTAGAAAACTTATAGAAGAAATAAAGTGAAAAAATTGAGATATAAAGAGTCAAAGGGTAAGAAGGGAGGTAAAGAAAAGGCTGAATAAGAAGTTGAAATTGAGCCTGAAAAGGAACAAAAGGAATTGAGAGCTAGTGGGAAGAAGTCTACAATAGTAGGAAAGCCTACTGAGGAAATTTTTTCTCTTGACAACATTGTTAAAGATGGTAAGGAATATGGAGGAATGACAAAAGTTTGGATTCACTTTGATAAATTTGACAGTGAAGAGAAAATGAAGATAACAGATACAGTTGTAGAGAGTCTACATAATTTTTGCAAAGAACCAAGTGAACTATTCAAGGATATACCTAAGGAAATGTACAAGCTAGTTGAAAAAATATGTAGAGAAGCTTTGAATATTGATAGAGTGATGATGAAAAAATAACTTGAACTTTTGCAACCTGAACTAACTATAGAAGAGGTAAAGTTAATGGTTCAAGCAATGAGAGAATAATTTAATTCAAGGAATGAAGTCACAAGAATTCTCATTGGAGAAATACAATTGGTAAGAGATGAGATAGTGGATACATGGATAAAGTTACTAAAGTCTGAGACCACAGCTAAAAACAAATTTGTAGAAGAGAAATGAAAAGCACAAGAGACAAAATATGAAAAGATTAATGATGTCATATGTAATGTTATCTCCGATACCCTTAGAAGATACAAAATATTGATACTCAAACTGATGTTGAAGCACCTATAGAGCATATTATTGAGGAAGTGACAGAATAGAAAGTTGAAGGACATAAGGATGAAGATGATATAATCTCAGTAAAGAGGAAGCTAGATCTAACTGGTGAAGGTAGCATAGTGAAGAACAAAAAAAATAGAATTCAACTAGTTCTGAGGGAGAAGATGAAGGAGAACCTAAATATGAAGAAATGAAAACAACTATTGATATTACCCAGATGAGTCCTAAGGAGCTATTGAAAATGTATGATAAGCTTACGGAGAAAGGAGTAAGGGACATATTGAAGGGAAAGAAAAATAAGGTCAAAATATTGAAAGAATCTAGAAACATCATTAGAAATCTAGTACCTAATGTGAGATATGAAAAACAAGATAAACCAATTGACTAGCTGGGTATATTGGTCAAGGTTGTTTTTGAGCAAGTACCTAACAAGGAGAATGCACCAATGAAGTTGGATATGAAATAATATGAGAAGATACAAGTTGAAATGTTGAAATAGATTATCTTAGTTGATAAAGAGTCACTTAAAATTCAAGTGATCAATAATGTGAAGGAAACCCTATAGGAGACAAGATAGATACTTTTAAAAGTTCAAAGTTTAAAATTTTTACAAAAGACCTGAAGAAAAAAAGAGATGATGCTCAACTAGAGCTTAATGCTTTGATTAAAAAGATTGATCCCATTACTAGTTCAGTATCAAAATATAGTGGTAAGGTCAAACTGATTACTCACACAGTGATGCAATTGCAATTGAACATGATAAAATGATTATTACACGTATGGAGATGCTGACCTATTTGGCCCTCACTATAGATCTTATCCAACAGCATGTGAGAAATGCATAAAACAGACTTACTGTTGCAGTGATGAGTACTTTGAGTGATATGGAAGGATTAGCATCGGTAATACATGGTAAAATTATTTTTATGGAGCACTAACAATATTCATGGGAGAAGTCATTACAGACTGCAGACAGAAACTTAAAGGATGTCTTTGACAGAATTTAATTTTGATGTGTGATTATTTTTCATTGTTGACAAAAAGGGGGAGAAAGAGAAAGAGAAAGAGAATGGGGGAGTATGATTTATACAATGCAAGTCATACTTAGAGTTACGCAAACCATAAGTTTTTCCATCAACACCAAAGGGGGAGATTGTTGGCATTACGATAGTTATGGAGGACATATGAAGAGTGGTCATTAGTTGGTGCATAAGTGATTGTCATTGATGTTAATGTATTCAATTATCATGATTGAAGTGACCGGTAAGATCTGTACATTATTAATAAAGTAAAGATAAACTATGTATGTTGACTGTGTTGGAATCGTTCCTATTTTGGGTGTTGACATTCACGTTTTGTCATTGATGTCAACATATTGGTGCAAGAGAACTGATAGGTTGTTTTGGAAATCTAGTTAATTTAGTGTGTGTGTGTTCCTTATGGAATTTTTTTCGGTAATAATATTTATTCAATCTTAAAATCATGTTGACCATAGCATGTTTGAGCTAGGATGTGTCCAGTTGGAGTCTTAGGACCTTTTTGGGAAGTGCAATTAGGGATAATATGTTATAAAGCCTTCTTATTGACACATGTGTCATGATGATGTCATCATGATCTCAGTGGGGTCTAAGGTAGGTTGGATTAATGTTTTAACCCTTATTTGGGTATTTGGTGAATTTTAGTGAAGATTTGAAGCATTTTGACATAATTTACAAGGAATGGGAAAAGTTGTCAAAGTTGCTCCGACAACATTTGCAAGAATTGGAAAAATCATTCAATTGATGACAAGAGGGGTTGATAAAAACTTCACCACCCTATTTAGGAGAAACCTTGACATTATAGAAAGGTTTGAAATTCAATGCACGGACATAATTTTTGTGAAGTAGTAACAGTTATGTGTTTTTGTGTGGAGTTTTGATGTTCTTGATGACAGTAGGGTTTTGATGGATTAGTTTTGGCACTATGACCCATGCATATGTTAGAGTAGGTTTTCTTTGAATTCTGTGTGGCATTAGTTTGTCATTTTGTTTGGTTTTAGGCATCTTTTGTAAATATTTTATAATCTATATTGTTGCTGGTCTGATCCAGACAATTTTTGTTAATGGAGTCATAACTCCTCTTCCCATTGTGGATTTTTTCTGGATCCTTGGGATTTGGAAGATGAATACTTGTATATTATCAATTTACGAGATAGGGCCCTAGAATTAAGAGACCTATTTTGCAGTGATGCCCTAGGTGAGCTGGAGGTGCATGGCTAGGGAACACAGTGAACTACAGAAGCATTATGAGTAATTGAATGCATTGGTTGCTTCAATCTGAGCATGTGGAGAGGGGGATATGTGTGTAAGGGAGCACCATGTCCAAAGAGAAGTTCTGGTGAAGAGCTCTTTGAGATGAAAGAACAAACCCTTGTGGTTGTTCTCAAAATTTTGTGAAACCCTTGATTTTAGGCTTGATTATAGAAACCCAATGTACGGATAGTTTGGGGAAGTAAAAACTAATAAATATTTAGGGTTTTTCAAAAAGGGTGTCATGATCCAGACCTTGTTTTCCATCTTGTTAATAATATTTTGGAGTTAAGGGCCAAAAGGTGTGTAATTAGGCATAATTCTTGTAGCCCTATTTTGTGTGAATTAATGTAAGCTCTTAAAATCGATAAGGATTTCATTGAAACTTTGTGTGGTTGGGAATTTCCATGAATCCAATGCCTTAGAAATAAAACTTCCTCTCCCTTGAAGTTCATTTTTTGTCTTGTGTGATCACTTGGTGTGAATGGTACAAGAAGACATCCATTGGGTATGTTGGTGTGTGAGTTGATCTCCTTAATGGTGTAGGAAAATTGAATAGGTGAAGGATTGAGAGTAAAATCCTTGTGAAATTAGGGTTTGTGAAGAATCCCAATAGGATAGAAAAGTGGCCTAAAGAAGTCCCTTGGAGAAGATAGGGTTAGAGAGCAAGATATGTCATTACATTAGATTGGTATCAGAGCAAGTTAAAGATTTGGGATTCGGTGTATGTCTCTATATACTGGTGAATCAATAGGGGAGATTAGTATGGTGAATAATGCAAAGTTAGCTAAAGATATGGGTGATAAAAAGGAGAAAAATAGACTCCTTGAAGAAGCCCTATATGAAATGAGAGTAAAAGTACAATAAATTATTGATGGAGCCAGAGATAAAGGCAAAGAAGGTGAAAGTAGTGATAGAGGTAAAAATAAGATTGACGAGGAAGATATCATCCCTGAACCAAATCCTCCATTAAATGAAGAACCATTCTTGAAATCCATCAAGGCACTAGGTGGAAAGGCATTAGAAGGTGTACCACTATTTAGTGGGAAATGGATATTGAGGCAGTGATGGAGTAGATTGAGGGGATGGAGAACCATTTTGAGTGTGAAGGTGTTATAGAGGCACAAAAACTCAAGGTTGCAAAGTCAAGGCTAAGAGGATCAGCATTGACATGGTGGAAGTACCTGCAAGATGAAAGAGTTAGAATGGGTAAACAACCTATATCTAATTGGAAAGCCATGGTGACAAAAGTAAAAGAAAAATATCTGCCAAAAGAATATGAAATACAACTTCATAGAAAGAGACAAGGTCTGAAACAAAAACATTTGGATGTGGCCTCTTATACAAAGGAGTTTCAGAAGTTATGTCTCAGGTCAAAGATTCAAGAAGAGGAACCTATCAAGGTAGCAAGATACTTGGGTGGTCTAAAATGGAACATCCAAGAGGAGATAAGTTTATGGACTCCAACTACTATTCAAAAGTGCCACCAATTAGCTCTTAAGGTGGAAGAAAGGAATAAGAAGAATGGATACTTTAATGTCAGAGGAAGAGGCAGAGGAAGAGACCAAGGGGGTCATAGAGGTGGTTATCAAGGCAAAGGTAATGAACATAGAAACCAGGGAGAGTCCAAGTTGACAGAGCATGATAGTGAAACTACTCAAAGAGGGGGTTATACCAGAGGTATAGCTACTCAAGGAGGCTCTAGTAGAGGAAGAAGTTCAGGTAGAAGAAACTCATACTTTTCAAGTATGAAATGTTATAACTGTGTTTAGTTGGGTCACCCTGCCTATAGATGCCCATATAAGCCCACTTCTTAAAAAAATAGTAAGAGGATTGCATATGCTCAAGAAGACACAACAAGTGTCAAGAAACCTGAGGTTGATCACATTGAGTCAGAGATGGGAGAAAATATCATGTTCAGAAGATTTCTGATTAGACAACCAATCAAGGATGAACACAAGCATAGGAGAGCTTTGTTTAGAGTCAGTTGTAAAATTCTTGGAAAAGTTTGCAAAGTGATTGTGGATTCAAGCTCCACAGACAATATTATATCAAAGGAAGCTTCAAAAAAACTCAAATTGACAAATATACCTCATGTCAATCCATACAAAGTGACATGGTTGAACAAAAGATAGAGTGTGTTGGTGAATGAGCAGACTTGGGTAGAGTTCTCTATTGCAGGGTATAAAGATAAGTTTCTTTGTGATGTGTTTCCTATGGATGCATGCCATCTTCTATTGGGTGGGCCTTGGAAATTATATAGGGTTACAGTGTGTGATGGAAAGGAGAATTCCATATCTTTAAAGAAAGATAGCAGAACTTTCAAGATTTAGTCCTTATTGAAGGAAGATGAGCCACAACCCAAGACCCCTAGTATCTGATTGAGCAGTAGAAAGGAGTTCATCAAAACCCTTAGAGATGAAGGAAGTGAAGGGTATGCCATCTTTCTCAAGCCCAAGGATGAAGAGAAGCCTAAAAAAGAGCCTTTTCCATCAGAAATCCAAGAGTTACTTGGAAAGTACAAAGATATAGTTAGTGATGGCAGTCCTACAACTTTACCTCCTCAAAGAGTGATAAGTCATCAAATTGAATTTGTACCTGGTGCATCATTTCCAAATAAGGCAGCTTATAAGCTCACTCCAGACTAGAACCTAGAAGTGGCTAGACAAGAATAGGAGTTATTAGACCAAGGGTTTCTCAAGAAGAGCATCAGTCCATGTGTCATTCATGTGGTCCTAGAATCCAAGAAAGGTGGTACGTGGAGACTTTGTACTGACTCTAGAGATATTAATAGGATTACAATCAGATACAAATTTCCTATTCCTAGGATTGAGGATTTGTTGGATTGTCTTGGAGGGGAAAATTTATTCACTAAGTTGGACCTAAAAAGTGGGTACCACCAGATTAGAATCAAAGATGGGGATGAATGGAAGACATCTTTTAAGACTACTAATGGGTTGTATGAGTGGAGAGTTATGCCATTTGGCCTCTCAAATGACCCTAGCACATTCATGAGGCTCATGAATGAAGTGGTTAAGGAATTCACAGGGATATTTGTGGTAGTATATCTAGATGATATACTTATCTTTAGTAAGATAGCAGAGGAACATGTGAAGTATGTAGAGATGGTACTCAAAAGGTTGCAAGAAGAGAAGTTATCAATCAATCTAGAAAAGTGTGAGTTCTTCAAACAAGAGCTTGTGTATTTGGGGTTTGTTGTATCCCAAGGTTTATTGAAGATGGACCCAAGAAAGGTGGAGGCTATTCTAAATTGGCCTACACCAACCATAGGAATAGAGGTAAGGAGATTTCATGGGTTAGCTCAGTTTTATAGAAATTTTATCAGAGATTTCAATGGTATTGATGACATGTAACTGATTAAATGTTTGAAGTTGTTAAGTTGATAATCATGCAAGACATTAAATCAGTTAATGTATTGTATTGTCATTGATGTCAACTTGATATCATCTGTATGGTCATGTAAATAAAGCCAAAGACTTCAAAGAACTAAAGGAATCAAGGTTATGCTTTCAGCAATACATAAAAGTCATGTATTCACTAAGTGACAAACAACACTGACAGAGTGCACACCATTGGTAAAAGCAAAGAAGAACAGTCACAGTGTTACCCGAAAATTGGAAGCACAGTGTTTCCTGACAAAGAAAAACCATAGAATGCCCGACGATCAAAATCAGAAGATTGCACGATGAGTAAAATTCCAATGATGCCCGACAGATGGAGATCACGAAGCTAACTGGAGTCTCACTGACGGAACTGTCAGCTGTCACCGAAAACTAACTGCAGTGGCGAATGACAGAATAGAAAGTCTAGAAAATGACAAAATATCTAGGTGGAAGAGCTAAATAAAGACTTAACTGGTTGTCTACTTTGTTTTATTCAACCAGAGATAAGTGATTGATTTAAAGCTGATTTATAAAGTTGGCAAGAAGATATCTACGAGACAAATCAGGAGTTATTCTTTAAATCTAATTGGCTGGATTATTTTTCATGCCAAGAATCAAGAAATAATGAATATTATGTCTATGTAAGAGACAAGCTTAATTCATTTACGAATGGGATTAAGGGAAGTGAATAGAAAGAGGATACTGAAGAGAAATTGATGAAGAACAACTTCATGCAGTGCTGATCAAACAAGCTGAAGGAAGAGCTAAGGAATTCTGCAGACACTGATGAACAATGAGGATAGCATCATAGAGAAGAAAGTATGGAGCACAAGGATTGAATTAACATATTGGTAAGAGAGGTAATGTACTTAAATAGATCTAAAAATCTGCAATTTAAGTTGCAATATTAACAGGTCATAATGTTTCAGTTTAACCATTGAAGCATCAAGTCTCTTAACTGAGAAGGACTTAACAGTCTTCTATATATTGAGGTACATCCCAAGGGGTGCCAAAAAGGTTGATTCATGAAAGTAGCATTGGATATACCCGATGCCTATTGACAGTCTAAGAGAGAGGTTGATTCAAGGATGGCAGCATTAGATGCCCAATACTAAGTGACAACTTCTATGTATTAAATCCTCTAACAAGGTCACACCTAACAGTGTGTTTGTAACCTTTAACAGGGTTGGCTCTTAACATGGCTCACTTTAGAAGAGTGAACATTTGGGGTTCCGGTCCTAGTGGTTTAACCCTTAACAGGTTTTCCATGTTAAAAATCCATGTGTTATGTGTGTATGATTCATTTCTTTACTGTTTTGTATCTTACATAATTCATTCTGGATATATCAATATAATCTGCTTATTTACTGAGTTTCGGTAAATAGTTATACTGCTTATCGATAATTAAGAAAGAAAAGGATTGACAGAGAAAACTAAGAGACATTTAATCATTATTAGTATTTCATAGCATGCATCTTGTAGGGACATAATAATCCGAGGCTTATTGATTGGTGGTTAAAGTTTGAAGGATATTATTTTCTGAATCACTTTAACAGTCAGTTTTCTGATTTTACCTTGCAAAGTGGGTTGTTGTTTAAGGGGAACTAGTTGTGTGTTCCTAAGGGTTCAATGAGAGAGAATCTCATTAAATAGAAACATAATGGTATCTTGAGTGTCCATTTTGGTGTGAAGAAAACCATAGAGTTAGTACAAAGGTTTTACCATTGGCCAAAGTTGGTAAGAGATGTGACAAAATATGTTGAGCAATGTGTAGTGTGCATGAAATAAAAAGGAGGAGCTAGCAATTCAGGTTTGTATAAACCTTTTCCAATCTCTAATAGACCATGGGAGTGTGTTATCATGGATTTCATTGTAGAGCTACCTAAGAAAAAACATGGACATGACAGTATCTATGTTGTAGTAGACAGATTTAGCAAAATGGGTCACTTTATACCTTGTAGAACTACACATGATGCTAGTAACATTGCACATTTGCTTTTTAAGGAGATTGTAAGAATCCATGGACTACCCCTAAGCATTGTCTCAGATAGGGATGTCAAGTTTATGATCCATTTCCGGAAAACACTATGGAGCCAATTGGGTACTAACCTGTCATTTGGTTCATCTTACCACCCTCAGACTGATGGCCAAACTTAGGTGGTTAATAGAGTGCTTGGTAATTTGTTAAGATTCCTAAATAAGGAGTATGGGAAGACATGGGATGTGGTCATTCCCCAAGAAGAATATGCATACAATGAAAGTGTTAACAGAACAACAGGTAGGATCCCATTTGAAGTTATTTATGGGATGCACCCAAGGGGTGTATGTGAGCTTAGAGACCTTGGAGCTATGGAGTAAATGAGTGGTCATGATGAAGACTTCGCTCAAACCATGAAGGAGATTCTGGAACAGGTGAAGAGGACTATACTAGTCTACTCAAAAGTTGAAAGCTAATTTGGATGAGAAGAGAAAGGATGTTCAATTTGAGATAGGAAATTATGTCATGATACACTTGAATAAATCCAGGTTGTAGAAGGGGGTGCCTACCAAACTATAGATGAAGAGAGTGGGACCCTGCAAGATCTTAGCCAAGTATGGGGCTAATGCTTATAAAGTGGATCAACCTACTGAATTGAGCATTTCACATGTTTTCAATGTGGCAGACTTGATAAAGTTTAAAGGGCCCTTAACTGAGATAGATTTTAACATAGAAGAGGTTGGAAAAGATGTAGAACCTGATGTTTTTCCTTCCAAGGTACAGACAGAAGAAGACAAGGTATTAGATTCAAGGGTCAAGAAGACCACTACACACAAGGTGTACATGGCATACCTCATCGAGTGGAAGGATAAGCCAGAGTCAGAGGCAACAAGGGCTGCAGCTACAGACTTCAAGAAGTTTGGGATTACTGAAGACATCTTAGCCACATGAGTGACTTGACTTTCTCTTGAGGGGGAGTATGGTGTAGGAGCGCCCATAGGTTGTTTTGGAAATCTAGTTAAAAAAAATTTTTTTTTTTTTTTGTGTGTGTGTGTGTTTCTTATGGAATTTTTTTTTGTAGTAATCTTGAGTCAATATTAAGGTCATGTTGACCATAGCATGTTTGATTTAGGATGTGTTCAGTTGGAGTCTTAGGACCTTTTTGGGAAGTGCAATTAGGGATAATAAGTTATAAAGCCTTCTAATTGACACATGTGTCATGATGATGTCATCATGAGGCAATTAGGGTCTAAGGTCGGTTAGATTCATTTTTTAATCCTTATTTGGGTCTTTGGTAAAGTGTAGTGAAGATTTGAAGCATTTTGACATAGTTTACAAAAAATGAGAAAAGTTGTCAAAATTGCATTTTGCAACTTTGCAAAGTTTTCTTCCGACAATATTTGCAAGAATTAGACAAATCATTCAATTGATTCCCTAAGGGGTTGATAACTACTTCACTACCCTATTTAGGAGAAACCTTGACATTATACCAAGGTTGGACATCCAGTGTAAAGACACAATTTTTGTGAAGTAATAACAGTTATGTATTTTTGTGTGCAGTTTTGATGTTCTTAATGACAGTAGGGTTTTGATGGATTAGTTTAGGAACTGTGAACCATGCATATGTTAGATTAGTTGTTATTTTAATTCTTTGTGGAATTATTTATTTATTTTTTTTGGTTTTAAGCATCTTTTGTAAATATTTTGTAATATCTACTTTCTTGGTCTGATCCAGACAATTTTTGTTAATGGAGTCATAACTTCTCTTTCAACCATGGCTTATCTCTGATTCCTTGGGATTTGGAAGATGAATCCTTGTACATTATTATTGCAAGATCTTGGGCCTTGGAAAGGAAGAGAGCTATTTTTTTAGTGATGCCCTAGGCGAGCCAGAGGTGCATGGCTAGGGAACATAGTGAACTGAAGAAGCATTATGAGTGATTGAATGCATTGGTTGCTTCAATATGAACATGTGGAGAGGGGGATATGTGTGTAAGGGAACCCGATGTCCAAGGAGAATTTCTGGTGAATATTTCTTTGAGATGAAAGAACAAACCCTTCTGGTTGTTCTCTAAATTTTGTGAAACCCTTGATTTTAGGCTTGATTATACAAACCCAATATACAGATAGTTTGGGGAAGTAAAACCTAATACATCTTTAGGGTTTTCCAAAAGGGTGTCAGGATTTGGACCCTTTTTTCCATCTTGTTAATAATATTTTGGAGCTAAGGGCCAAAAGGTGTGTAATTAGGCCTAATTATTCTAGCCCTATTTTGTGCAAACTCATGTAAGTTCTTTAAATCGATAAGGATTTCATTGAAAATTTGTGTGGTTGGGAATTTCCATGAATCCAATTCCCTATAAATGAACCTTCCTCTCCCTTGAAGTTCAGTTTTGGTCTTGTTTGATCACTTGGTGTGAATGGTGCAAGAAGACATCCATGGGGAATGTTGGTGTGTGAGTTGATCTCCTTAATGGTGTAGGAAAATTTAATAGGTGAAGGATTGAGAGTAGAATCCTTGTGAAATTAGGGTTTATGAATAATCCTAATAGGCTAGAGAAGTGGCCTAAAGAAGAACCTAGGAGAAGATAGGGTTAGAGAGCAAGATTTGTCATTACATCACATATGTTTCGATTGGTTGCATTAGAAGTTTCAGAAAGACTGGTTATCTCAAGTACATACAATATTGGCAGTTGTGTATGGATAGTGTATGGTGCTTCAGTATGTACAAGCATGAATTTGTGTAGAGGGAAGTATTTACACCTTATATATAAGCTCGCTAAATTTAATATTACTATTTACATGAGTTATAAGTGTTTTGGTGAAGATTTGTTCTAGATTAGTGATAGAGGAATATGATAGAGATGGTCTCTGATTTTTTGGGATAACTTGGATGCGAGCATATGGGTTCCAACAAGAAGTTGAGTCCACTTTTTGGCCAAAAAGTGGAACTCTTTTCCCTATTTTTTAAAATTCATCCCAATTGATCAAAAAATTTGAAGCACTTAAAGATTGAATCTTAAGAGAATTCAATAATATGAAATGTAGTACTCAAATTTTAGTTTCCCAATATTTAATTTATATTAATACCCAGATAATAAAAATTGGATTTCACTAGGTGTTTCCAAAAATAACTATTTAAAAATCACCTTTTTGGGACCTTCCATGCCTGTGCACGACAACCATAATTTGACCTAAATGAAAGTAGTTTTTTGAATCCTTTTGGAATATCACTTGTAAGACACTCAAGATTTAGGAGCATATTTTTTGTAATTTTTTACTAAATATATTTTTTCTACTACGTTTTAGGGGGCGTAATTTTTATTTTGAAAACGCCTCGTGTACGACAAGCATAAGTTGACCTAAACTCATCATTTTTGAGTTTTTCTTTATTTCAAAGTGAAAATGTTATCTATAGTTTGATGTCATGTAATTTTTTTTTTTTTAAATATAAAAATAAATTAGTGTTATAAAAAATAAGGAAACTTGTTATTTCATGCTTATTGAGCTATTTTATTAGAAATTATTTAAAAATTAAAAAAAATTAGTCCAATTTAAAAATAAACTATGTATTTATAATATATGTAATCATATCTAAAATGGGTTTTAATTTGGTGGAAAAATTCCTTAGAAAATATCTTTTTCCAAAAATGGGTTTCGCGCGCAAAAAGTTCCTCTAGAAGTGGACTCAACTTCTTGCACTTACCCATAAGTTATGGTATGCGAGATTAAGGCATGATAGAAGATACATGGGAGAACATTATTTTTGATTCTTGGTTTTATAGATTCTTGATGATGTCAATTGTGGTATGTGGACCCACGAAGACCTATTTGGGGCCAACCACAAAGATGTAACGTGCTTAGTGAATGAAGCGTATGAATTATGGATCTTGGCGTGTAACTGATGATTTGTATTCTTTATTTATTTATGTAAGGTACCGTTTGTATCTTAGCAAGGGTCTATCTAATTTTTTTTCCATTGGGGAAGTCTTAACAGGGCGACCTAATTTCTTATTGTAACTTGTATAAAGGAAAGTAGTGTCTTTATGTGAAAAGTATGGATAAGATGTTGCGAGCATGTGGATGCGAATGTTGGATGTAGAGAAGTGACTATGTTTTTAATGCACTTCATTGGAACTATATAGGCAAAGCAAGTTTCTATCGGTCAGTTCACTCTTATAAGTATACATTTATACTTCTCTTTGGACAGTCGATCCAGAAGGTAGGTTTAACCTTATCAAGGCAGATTTAACCTTCACTTTGGGTAGTGTCCTGAGGTAGTGATCTCATCATATAATTAAAATCCTAATAGGATTGACAAGACTCCTAACAAGGTTAGTCCTTTAATAGGGACTTTTTACTGTATGTAATAATTATCTCCTAACAGGGCCAGATCTTCTAACATGGATACAATATTTCTAGTGCATTATTTGTGGGTATTAATTTCCACTGGGTTTTTTTTCCCTTAAAAAGGTTATCGTCGACAAAAAATACTTGTGTTATGATGTTATTCTTTAAGTGTTCATATTTGCATTGATTAATTGATTTTAAGTTTTGAAGGTTAAATCTTAGGCCTACAACTAATTCCCCCCCCCCTCTTAGTTGTGTTATTCCTATCAATTGGTATCAGAGCTTGTGATCCAGAGATTGCTTACTATAGGAAGCAGAGGCCAAAATTTTATGCTGAAAATTTTGATAGTTGGAAGAACAAAATGAGAAATCATTTGATCTTCTTTGTAATCGACTATTGGATGATTACAAAAAAGGATGAACCGATCAAGTCAGAAGATGAATTAGGAAATTCTACTAATGAAGAAAAGAAATTGTTTTCTTTCAATGTGGTTGCAAGAGAAGCACTGATAAGCTCGCTCTCTAAGGCAAAATTTATCGAGTTTAAAAATATTGATTCATCTCACAAGATCTGGATAAGGCTAGAAGATCTATATGAAGGAGATCACTACACTAAGTATGAAAAAATTCATAACTAGAAGGATAAAAAGAAGAATCTAAGGATGTGAGATGATAAGAATGTCAGAGCATATGTATAGAGGGTTACAGAGGCTGTTACTAGAATCAAAAATTTAGGAGGCACATATACTGAAGATGAAGTGATAAAAATGATTCTTAGATCCTTGACACCTTCTGAAAAGACTAAAGTGAAAGCGATAGAGGAGATCTTGCCACTAAAAAAAAATTTCAACATAGAAGTCCTGATTGCTAAGTTGACCACCTTTGAGCCCATAGAGTTACGGGATGCTTTACCCAAAGTAGAGTCTGCATTCAAGGATACTTTTCATAATGAAAAAAAATACTTTATCAAGTCTTCTGATCTCCACCAAAATTATTTATACATGTAGAGCTTGGAGAATATGTTGATGAGTGGGCATAGATAGAAGAAGAAGAAAGGAAACTGGACAAACTTGTGGCTCTAATAGTGAAAAAGGAAAAGAGAGGTAAAATTTGAAGGAAAATTACCCCTGAAATATTTTTCTTGTAATAAGATTGGTAATTTTTCTTCTAGATTTCCTACAAGGGTTCCTAAGCATAAGCGTAAGTTTTATAAGCCTAATTACTCCAACGATGGGGAATGCTAGTGATGGTGTGTTTGATGATGATTCTATGAATGATGGGAATAAAATTGGATTTATGGCTATTAAAGATGATGAACCTATTCATGAAGACAAATCTCTAGTCTCACACGTTTAAAAGAAATCAAAATCAATCATTGATCGTGGTTGTTCATATCATATGAATGGTGATAAAGATAATTTTTTTCAACTAACTAGATATGATGGTGGTGTATTAAGATTTGGTGATAATAGTCCTAAGTTGATCATTGGAGTAGGCTCAATCTCTCTTGATGTTAAAACTGACAATGATGATTTATTACTTGTTGATGGACCTAAGCACAACCTTTTGAGTGTTTTAAATCTTGTAGACAAGGGATATCACTTATAGCTCATGGATGGAAAATTTACTATCAAAGGTCAATCTAGAAACTTAATCACATTAGGTACTAAGTCAAGATGTAATGTGTTTGAGTTGAATACTAGAAAAGAAACTTGTTTTGTTGCGAAGGTAGATGAAAGTTGGTTATGGCATAGAAGGTTTTGTCACATAAATTTTGATAATATTGTAAGGGCCAGCAACACTAATGAAACTTTAGAGATTTTCCAAAAATTGTGAAGCCTACTAACACTATGTGCAAAGAGTGTGTGATGCAAAAACAAACTAAGGGCATCTTTCATAGAAAATCCTTTCAGGAAGAGGAAAGTTAGATCTACTACATACAGATCTTTGTGGTCCTACAAGGACTAGATCCTACTATGGTGAAAGGTACTTTATACTTTTTATTGATGACTACTCTAGGATGATGTGGGTTGCTTTTTTCAAAGAAAAATTTGAAGCATTTGATAAGTTCAATATTTTCAAAGAAAATGTTGAGAATGAATCGGATCTTAAGATAAAATGTTTGAGGTCAGACAGAGGTGAAGAGTTTACATCAGATTTTTTCACTTCTTACTCTGAAAAGCATGGGATATATAGACAAACTTCTTCTCCTACGACACCTCAGAAGAATGGGGTAGCAGAGAGAAGAAATAGAACTATACTAGATGCGACCAGGAAAATGTTTCTTGAAGGTAATGTATCTCATACATATTGGAGAGAAACAATCAGTTCTGTTATCTACACTTTGAACATAATTCAGATCAAAGAAGGTACCGATAAGACACACTGTGAATTTTGGTTTGGTTATGCTCCTACTATAAAATACTTCACAATATTTGGTAGCAAGTGTTATATCAAAAGAGATCATGAAATTGGAAAGTTTGATGCTAGAAGTGATGAAGGAATTTTCCATAGATATTCTACTAAAAGAAAGGCTTAAAAATGTTTCAATATAATATTGAGAAAAATAGTTGACAATGCTAATGTGAAAATTGATGAGAGGTTTCAGATTCAGATCCTAGGGAATGAGAAGAATACTGAAAATCAAGAAATAAAAAAAAATCTTGAGATTGCTAATGAAATTTAGAATGCTTAGATGAGCCTATAAAAACCTCAAAGACACCAAGGTATGTAAAGATGAATCATCCTGAGAATCATATTATTGGCAATGTTTATAAGGGCATGATGACAAGCTCTAAAGTTAGAAATGAGCTTTATTTGATTTTGCAAGTAGAACCTAAGACTACCAATGAAGCATATAGAGATGAATATTGGACTAAGGCAATGCAGGAGGAACTAGATTAGATAGACAAGACAAACACTTAGGAACTGGTTTTAGACCTAAGGAAAAAAATTTAATTAGAACTAAATGGGTTTTCAGAAAAAAAATGAATGAAGAAGGCATAGTTGTGAGGATTAAAGATAGATTGGTCTGCAAGGGCTATTTAGAATAGGAAGGTATAGAATTTGAATAAAAAATTTCACCCATTGTTAGCTAATAGACAGTGATATTTTTCCTTTCTTATGCAACACGTAAATATTTCAAGGTGTATCTGATGGATGTGAAGTCTGCTGGTGCAGGAGCACCTCTCCAAACACCTAAGTCCACCTTGTAACCAAATGGAGGTAGTGGATCTAAAGAATTCCTAAAATTAAATTGGGATATATTGAGGCCAATAATGGTAACATGTAATAAACAATTTAATTTAAATATTATAAGTCCTGGAAGTCCTGGCAAAGGACTTCGGACCAAAACAATGTAAGGGTGCCCAATAGTGCCAAATGGGATCTAAAGTTGTTTAGGGGAGTCAATTACATCCTAGAAGAAATAATAAATTAATTGGAATATAATTTAATAGGTTTTTAATATTAATATGCAATAAAATGTAAGTTGGAAATTCAAATATTTGAATTCCAACGGTTATGTGCATTTAGGAGGGAAAATGGTGTTTTAATGTTTTTAGACTTAACTAAGCCTTCCAACTAACCCAGATTGGTTGAGGAAGTTGATAGGAATTTTATTTAATGCTTGAAAGAGAGAATGGTACAGACTTGAGATGAAATGTATAGATTTCTACTCAAAATGGCAATAAAATTCAGAATTTCATAACTTTCTTTTGCATGTTTTGATCTCTATTTCATTCCATTCATTTTGTTGATGCTTGGAATACATATTAGGGTTGTATAAGACATGTTTTGATGCTTTGAAGTATTATTGTTTCCATTTCAATCAATTTGGATTGACTGTACTCACTAAATATCTATTTTTCTTAGTGGTTTTGTTAAATTCCTCAATGTGAAAGCATCATTCCATGAATGTGATTGTTGTTTTTCATGGAATGATGCATATTTAACATGTACAACATTGTACTAACATTATATGTTGCAGAAGAGTTTATTTGATATGGTGATCACCAAGAATAGTGAAGAAAACCTCATGAAATTGCTTGCTAGAGTGTAGCACCAAGAGATCCGACTTAAGGAGGGCATGTTTTTGTTTGAGGTAGAAAAATTATATGTCCAATATGTGGTGAATCCTGAAGGAGAGGTTCTAGAAGTGAGTGGAAGGGTGAAAACTAGAAGGCCCTAGTGTTTGGAGCAATTTGGTGAGGGTATGATAGAAACCCCATAGGGAAACGTGCTATTGCCAAACCAATTTGATAATCCTTATTTTTAGACCATTTCTAAACTTTTTGTAAAGTGGCAATGTTAGGGCAGCAGATAGAAATGGTACTTCTTTTGTAAATGCACCCAAATTAGCCCTCTTGTAGACAGTGAACAGTCAGTTTTTGGGATAGTTGGTCCAAAGTACCAATACCAAATATTTTGATATGTTGTGTATAAGGATAATGGGTATCTGAATAT
>MU227936.1:4432289-4444474 GCA_018584345.1 Thuja plicata | reverse complement strand
GTGGCATGTCAGGGCAGCAGATAGAAATGGTACTTCCTTTGTAAATGCACCCAAATTAGCCCTCTTGTAGACAGTGAACAGTCAGTTTTTGGGATAGTTGGTCCAAAGTACCAATACCAAATCTTTTCATATGTTGAGTATAAGGATAATGGGTATCTGAATATGTAATTTATTTTGGAAGTGTTTTGGGAAAACTAAGAGTTATTTGGAAAAAATTTGCTAGTTAAGGCTATAAGGATAGAGAGCCTAGAGTGTGGATTAAGGGTAAGATCTTGGAGTAGGACTTCAAGAACAACTTGAACATTTCTGGAGTCATATTTTAAGCCATATTGAATCCCTATAATAGTAAGGGAGTTGGGAGAAGTCAAAGTGATAGGTTAGTGGCATATTGGCACTTGGGGTCATTTGGGTAAGGAACACCATTGAAGAAACCAAGACCAATTTATTTATGAAATAACCCCAGTCTAACCTACCTTTTTGCATCATTTGAATTCTTGAATGGTGATCTAGAGGAAGAAGTCTACATTGAAAAACCTGATGGTTTTCATTTGACAGATAATGGGGACATGGTTTGCAGGTTGAAGAAGGCATTGTATGGACTAAAATAAGCTCCCAGAACTTGGTATGCATGGTTAGATAGGTATTTGTTACATATTGGTTTTAGAAAAGGTAGTGGAGATAGTAATCTATATTTGAGAACTTGTGAAGATAGAATCTTGATTGTTGAAGTCTTTGTGGATGATATAATATTTGGAGGCAATAATGAAATGAGTAACAAATTCTCTGAAGAAATGAAAAGCAAATTTGAAATGTCTATGATTGGTGAAATGAAGTTCTTCCTTGGTTTGGAAATTACTCAAAGTAAACATGGTATTTTTATTTCTCTAACCAAGTATCTTAAGGAGTTGCTAAAGTATTTTGGGATGGAAGATGTAAACCTGTTGGAACACCCATGGTTACTAGATGTAATCTTACTACTACTAATGAATATCAAAGTTTATTTCAGACAAAATATAGGTCCATAATTGGAGGTTTGTAGTACTTAATTCACACTAGACCAGACACAGCTAGTGCAGTTGGAATTTTTGCGAGGTTCGAAGATGATCCTAAGGAGACTCACCTTGATAGAGTCAAAAGGATATTTAGATGTTTGAAAAGAACATTGGAATATGGTCTATGGTATGAAAAGTCAGATGATTTTACATTACAAGCTTATACTGATGTTGATTGGGCAGGAAGTATTGATGAAAAAAAGAGCACTAGTGTTGGAGCATTTTTCCATGGAAAAATGTTAGTTTCTTGGCTGAGTAAAAATGAGGATTGTATAGCTCAATATACTACTGAGTCAGAGTATAAAGTTGTTGCTATAAATTATACATAGATTGTCTAGATGAAGCAGATGTTGAAGGATATTGGGATAACCAAGTTGAAGAGCCAGTGATTATAAATTGTGATAATAAAAACATTATCAACATGTCAAAGAATCTTGTTATGCAGTCAAAGACTAAACATATTTCAATTAAGTATCACTTTTCGAGAGACTAGGTTTTAGAAAAGGAGGTCAAATTGGAGTAGATAAGTACAAAGGAGAAAATAGCAGATATATTCCCAAAAATGTTTCCAAAATATGCCTTTGACTATCTCAGAGGTATACTTGGGGTGAGAAACCCACCTTGTGAAAATAATATGATGCAAGAATTCATAATTCAAGTAGTTATTAGAGCTATATTATTCTCTGGACTTGATGCTTGGATATACTCCTCAAGGGGAGTGATCACAAGAACACAACAAAATAGATTTGGGTGATGAACCTGGTTTGTTATAGGCATGAAGATTTGAAAGAGCTAAACCTTACATAGGTGGTATCTACAGAGAAAGAAAAGAACTATGGAATCATTTTCCATTGATGTCAAAGGGGGAGATATTCAAGTGCAAAATCGCTACTACCTTAGGGGAGCTGTGAAGATACTACTGAGAAATTTTTATTAAGGAAGCTACTTTTGGGTTGATGGTTTTTCACATATGTTGCCATCAATGCCAAAGGGGGAGATTATTTGAGTTGTTTCTCTTTGGGGCATTGACATTAATATTTTGTCATTGATGTTAACATATTTTTTACTTTGTTGCATTAGAAGTTTCAGAAAGACTGGTTATCAAAGGTACATGCAAGATTGATAGGAGTGTACGGTGCTTTAGTATGTGCAAGCATTGATTTGTGTAGAGGGAAGTATTTACACCTTATATATAAGTTCGCTAGATTTAATATTACTATTTGCATGAGTTATAAGCATTTTGTTGAAGACTAGTTGCAAAGAAAGTACAAAGGATAATGACAGAGATGGTCTCTGAGTTTTTGGGATAACTTGGATGCAAGCATAATTTATGGTATGTGAGCTTAAGGTATGATAGAAGATACATGGGAAAAAATTCTTTGTGATTCTTGGGTTTTTGGATTCTTGATGATGTCAATTGTGGTGTGTGGATTGGCGAAGACCTATTTGGGGATGACCACAGAGATGTAATGTGCTTAGTGAATGGTGAGTGTGAATTATGGATCTTGTTGTGTAACTAGTGATTTTTATTTGTTATTTACTTGTGTAAGGTACTGTGTGTATTTTATCAAGGGTCTATGTAATTTTTTGTGCATTAGAGAAGTCTTAACATGCTAACCTAATTGCTTATTATAACTTGCATAAAGGAAACTAGCTTCTTGATGTGAAAAGTATGGATAGGATGCTACGAGAATGTGGATGCTAGTTCTACTAGATGTAGAGAAGTGACTAGGTTTGTAACGCATTTCATTAGAATTTTATAGGCCAAGCAAGTTGCTATCAGTCATTTCACTGTTATAATTATACTTTTACACTTATCTTTGGAAAGCGGATCGAGAAGGTGGGGTTAACCTTCAAAAGGTGGATTTAACCTTCACTTTGGGTAGTGTGCTCGAACATTGAGCTCATCATATCATTAAACTCCTAACAGGGTTGAGAAGACTCCTAACAAGGTTTGTCCTTTAATATGGACATTGTATGGATGTAATAATCAACTCTTAACAGGGCTAGATCTTCTAACAGGGATACAATATTTCTAGTGTATTATTTGTGGGTATTAATTCCCACCGAAGTTTTTCTCTTAACAAGGTTTTCCTTGACAATAAATACTTGTGTTATGGTGTTATTCTTGAAGTGTTTAGATTCGCATTGAGTAATTGATTTTAAGTGTTAAAGGTTAAATATTTGGCATACAATTGATTCACCCCCTCCCCTCTTAGTTTTATTTTTCCTAACAAACTGGTGTTCAGGAAGAACAATATTAGACACAGAATGTGGTAGCAGTCAAGTTAAGAAAAGATTCAGGTGTTGCGATCATGGATGTAGTTTGTATATGGTAAGTGGAATCCATGATTCCAATCGTAACAATTTATACCAAGGTTTGAATGAAAAATATTTTGAGTGAGAAGATAGTTTACCTATTTGGTCACTAATCAAAGTTTCAAATTAATCTAGTTAAGTCAATGGATCTAAGGTCGATATATTAGTTCTAAATATTGGTAATACGTTTGAGGAAAACATATTGGATGTTGTTGACACTGAGTTTGAGAAGGTTTGTTAATATGACCGTGGTGGAAATTTCTAGGGCTTGTGCGACTTAATAAAAGTTCTATATAAGGAGCACTAAATCATTTGATTTAGGGTTTCTATCATATTTTCAGCCTAGGCGATCATGAATTGAAGGAGCAGAGATCAGTTCAAAATCAAGAAGAAAATGAGAAGAAAGGATTTGATGTGGAATTATTGTCATTTTATAGATCAACATATCTTGTTGTTCCCTAACTATTGCAGTAGGTTAAATTGCTTAACCGAGTTAACTTTAACAGGTTCTTATTTGTAAATCCTTTAACAGGGTAACTTCCTTATTGAGGTTTGAAATACTCTAGCGAGGTAGATCATAACTGATCTTATTGTACTCCTAAAAATGTACCATTTACTCCTAACATGATGAACCTTGAGAAAGGGTATATGTAGCTCCTAATAGGGCAAACTCATTTATTGTAGTAGTGAGCTTGTGGGTGTCATCCAAACCATAGTTTTTCTATATTACAAGCGTTTCCATGATAAAATATCTATGTTATGTGTGTTGAGCTTGTGTATGCTTGATATTGTTTACTTCCATTTGTTTACTTCATTCTTATGCTTTGTGGTTTGAAAGTTAATAGTACAGGTATTCATATCGGTGGTTAAATTTGTTCATTACCTATTTCTATTGATTCACCCCCCTCTTAGTACCTAAGACTTACAACACTTGATACTCATAAGGAGTTCTCATTCCGTGCTTGAGAAAACGCAAAGAGATTTGATTAAACATTTTTACATGAACGACCTTGGTTTATTACATTATTTCCTTGGTCTTCAAATTCATCAGTCTTTTTCTAGTATTTTTATTTTGCAACAGAAGTATGCTCTTGATTTACTAGAGAAATTTGGAATGGCTGATTGCAAACCAGCCCCTACTCCTTTTTAGTTAGACGGTGTGTTGTCTACCAACTGCACTAATCCATTATTTGATGCTACATTGTATAGGAAGTTAGTTGGTAGCCTTTTGTATCTGACACATAGTTGCCTTCATACTTTTTTTTGTAGTTAGCCTTCTGTCTCAGTTCTCCCAAGATCCTCATGACAGCCATTTGCAATAAACTTAGTGCATTCTATGTTACATTCAGGGCACTATATAGTTTGACATTCACTACACATCAGGTGCTATTGAGATTGTGGGCTTCACCGACTTAGATTGGGCTGATGATGTTGATGATCGAAAGTCTACCTCGAGATTTGTTTTTTTGCCTAGGTTCTAGTCCATTTTATTGGTCTTGAAAATAGAAAAATGCTATTGCATTATGATTAATTGAATTTGAGTATCGAGGAGCTATCTTGGTTAGTCAAGAAATTGTTTGGCTTCACCAGTTGATGGTTGAGTTTGGCTTTCCTATTACCCATCCCACTACTCTTTGGTGTGATAATTAGAGTTCCATACATATTTCTTCCAATATTGTGGAACATCAACACACTAAGCATATTTAAATCCATATGCTCTTCATTCGACAACTCATTCATGATGGTGTTCTTTCATTTTAGTATTTCCCTATGGAGCAGAAAGTTGTAGATATATTCACTAAACCTTCGGCATTTCCTCGCTATCTTTAGTTGTGACCAATGTTAGGGGTAAAGGAAGTAGTCCTTTGGGGGTCTTGAGGAGTCCTCCTTCCTTCCTTTTCATTTATTTTCACTAATTTTGTGCTCTCTCTTTTGGAGAGAAGTTTTCTCCCACTTGGTTTTCTCCTTTTCTCTCGTTACAAGAGTTTTCACTGCAGTTGTACATGGGTACCGAACAGGGCTTTGTTGTTGGGACCCATATATCTCTCTACTTCATTAATGTACTCCTAATTTTGACTTAAGGGGGGGTATTGGAGTAAATAATTATGATTGTTTACTACATATTTAATTTTACTTAGGTAACCTCATTAATGAGGTAGCTAGATATTATTGAGCTATATAACTCATCTTGAGGATCATATTATTGAGTTCTATAATAACTCTACTTGCTCTAGTTTGAGATACTTGTCTCAACCATATCATTTCCTTCTATCTTCTCTTTCCCGTTTAAGCAGAGCTTGTTGTATGTTTATACTCACATCAATAGCAATACAATTCTTCTGTAGCATCCCTCTCTTCTTATGGATGTCTGGAGACTGGCTCCTGGTTATAGGATGAATATCCTAACATAATTGTTGAGTGATTTCCTCATCCTATGAGAGCTAAGTATTTCACTTCTAATGGTTATTTATTCATAAAAAGTATACTTTTTCCCATGTTTCCTATGATTGATAGACAAGTATTGAAAATTGAAAGATATTGTTTCAAATTTTTTAAGCTCTTGCACACCTAAAACTACTACTCCCTTTTGATAGGAACATATTTTTCTCTAAACTACTGCTCGCCTCTTAGAAGTTTCTATCATGCAAATTTCTAAAACTTTGAAGAAGTATGCTATAATTTTTTAATGATTCCTAAGAGTTTATAATTGAGGGGGAGCATTAAAAAAACTTAGTAACTCACAATTGGTCATTTTTTAAGCTTTGCAAGTAACTTATCATTTCCTATTCAACCAACTCTTCATCATATGATAATCTAATTGTCTTGTCTTGTCTTCTTTCATGTCGTGTACTACAAGATAAAGCACCTTTATGTAGCTATAAATATAGAGATCATTGTAATTTTTTTTGGGTCAATCAATAAAATACATTATGTATATTGTATCATAAATATGTTCTTTGCAAACAACAATTTCCTCTATTTTATTTTTTATTAAAGTAAGTAGGGAAGGCCCCCTTCCCATTACACATTTGATAAATACCATCAAAACTAGAATTTGGACAAAACCAATCACAGAAACAATAAATCATGACAACTAGATAAGTACAAACAGACCTTGAGCCACAAAAGGTAAATATTATTTTGCACTAGAGCTTTGGGACTACTTATCTAACATTGAAACCCAAGAATTCTTCTTTATGTTGAACAATTATCTACGTAGATCCATTGTTACAATCAAAATCGTACGAACCCATAAGAAAATTTAGGTCAGTAGAAATATATTTAGAAAGTACATCATCATTAGAGACAACAACATTACTATTAACAAGATTAGAAGAATCCTTGACACCTCTGTGACCATTTTTTAAAGTAACATTAGCCAAAAGGCGTCATCTAGGGAAATAATAGAAGATCCAGGATGACACATTTCATTTTAAGAAGAATATTCATAGTGAATAGCACTAGTAGGTAGAGCATTATCAATTAAGAAGAAATTAGAGGTGGCCTTAGATCCTTAAGCAAATTATTTGCACCAAGAGGAGAAGAAACATGTGTGAATAGTTCTAAATCCTTTAAAACAACATCATCCTCAAAAGTAGCATTAAGAAAAATAGTAAAGTGGTTGCAAATAACATTCATCCACGAAGTTGAGGAAGAATTCTAAGGAGTATTACAGGAGGACTCCAAAACCAACTACCTAGTGGAAGAATAACGCCTACAATGAAAAGGGATCCTCTCATAGTCCACTCGAGGATAACAACATCTATCATTAACTTGTAGAATGACCTTTGTAGGTAAAGATTTTAAAATACAACTAGAATGCGAGCAAAAGATGTATGACCAAAGTCTTGGTCATGTAGTTCACCTTTAAGAATCTACCTAAAACATTACTGATAACCTCATAAGCTTGATCACACCAAAAATGAAAGGGATGATACAACCTAACTAGGACTAGCAAGATATTAGTTGAATATTTCAAAGGATTGAAAGAAGAAACCTAGGCGCGAACAAAGAGGTGATGAGAATCCCACCACCAAGGTCCACCATCAAGCACAACTTGTAGATCATTCTCAGAATCAAATTACATAACAAAAGAACTTTTGGCAGAAGGGAAAAGCTATTTTTACCCTCAACCAAAGAAGACCAAACATCTCGAGCCCAACTTTGTGAATCAGGAAGAGAAGGCTAGAAATGATAGAATCTACGGATAGCCATGGTAGGCATAGTAGTCTTCGCAATCTAGCATTCAATTTTGTTTGTGCAAATCAAACCTCTTTTTTTAAAATCTCCTCTGTTAAAACTTTCAATTTATTCAATCCTATTTTAGCTTGAATATTTTCTAGATTGAACTACATCAGATATTTTTCCTTCATCAATGTTTCGTATTACTCTTCAATCAATCATATTTCAATCAATAAAACCCTAATTTGTTTAGTCTCATTCCAATAAATATAAATGTATAATATGTAATCAACCATCAATATATGCTAGAATCAAAACCAAACGAAACAAAAAAGTTCGTGTCTCCACTAAAAACAACTAATATCATGAAAGTTCATCCAAGATAAGGAATCTGATAAATTATGGTCTTAACTCAGTTTATTTATGGTATTAGCGTCTAGGCATATATCAAATAGCTTTATATGAAGGGTAAGAGCAGCCGAAAATAGTTATAATCTTCATTCTCGTTAATCCTCGAAACAGAAATGAGGTGTCTCCCTTTGTTTCTCCATTACAAACACTAGTGTAAGGACAAAGCAATTAAACACAAATTACATGGTGCCATCTACATTACTCATAACCAAGAAGATCAACTGAACTAGAAAGATGGTCAAAAGAGGAAGCCTGCAGTGGTGCAGGTACTGAAGGATGATCAATGAAATAGATGATTGAACTTGTATGATTGTGTTTTCCCTCGTAGGTAGTGATCACAATTCCTTTATCATGCGCATCTCTTTGCACTGTTTTCTTAACATTGCAATTGCTGCTGGAGCACTTGTAATAATTCCTACACATAACAAATGGGGGCGTTGAGAAAATGGAAGCAGCTATTAAAATATAACTTGAAACAATCTACATAGAGTTGGTCGAAAACCCTACCTGGGATTAGGGTTATTGTTAAGGAGTTTCCTCCCATACTTTCGCCACTTATACCCATCATCCAATATATCGAGTTCGGACCGGGTCTTAAACGCACATTTGGCAGCTCGTCGAGAAATCTTCATACTCTTGTTCTGTTCTCTTCTTCTGCAGCGCAAGATAAATGTAAGCAATGAAAAAAATTGCAGACTTATGATTTCTCCATTCTATAATATTAGTGTGTATAGTTTTTGGTTTTGTTTGTGTAAGATTTTTCTTCATTGTATCAATTAAAATTTGAAAAAAAATCAGATAGAGTTTGGTCTTTAGACTACAAAAAAATTTTAAAGGTATGAAAAATAATATAGAGGATAGTAATAGTAAATAAAATAAATTAGTTTTTTCAAAAATGTTAGACCAAATTTTATGACGTTTGTGTTAATATCAAGAGTGATAAACAAGTAAACAAATTTAGAATTTAAGCAAATAAGTAATTGCGTAAGTGGTATTGTGATATTGTTATCAGAATTCATTCTTACACACAAGTCGCACAATTCACCATTAATCACCACATGCACAGAAAAGCAGCCTGCCTCTGTTGCCTTACAACTTTCTCTTAGTTATAGCAGCATACTCTAATGCATATTACAAAAACCACTTAGATTGGAAAGTGGAATAAATGAAGAGATAACTAGGACAGGGCAATAAAAAAGAATTTGAATGGTCGAAGACATTGGATTTTGTTTGATCTGGATAGCCAAGGAAAAACTTACAAAACCAAAATCAAAATATATAATGGTATTGTGTATAGTTTTGGGTTTTGGTTGTTTAATTATTTTTCTACTTGTCAAATCAAACTAAATTTTGTCTTTAATTGATAACAAAATTTTGTTCAACTTAAAAAAAAAAGAATACACAACCAAAATCAAAACTCATACACAATATATTCTTTATATTAATACAAAGTTAAATAAGATATATTCATTAAAAAATATACAATAATAAAACAAATACCAACCATAAACAGAATTAAAAAACTTACACAACTAAAACAAAAAATGCCTTAATAATGAAACACATACTAACAAACTTCTTTATTTTTTTCAATTGGAATGAAATTTGTGGGGAATCATTACATGATTGGCTGAGGGAGGTTTCTGTCGCTCACAGCAGGCTTGTCAACTTTAGTGGCCAATATATCTGGCTGAGATGCAGATGAGTAAGCCATCGTTTATTCAGCAAACCAAAGTAGGGTTTCAAGAGAGAATTCGGTACCCTTGCTTTCCTTGCAATTTTAAATGACTGGGGAGAAATGAAAACTTTCTTATTAAGAAACCTGCCACTGCATATGAGTGCATGACTTGACTTGGACTATGCATTAGGGCATCACTTTCACTTGACCACAGATTTCTTCTTTTTTTCCCTCTTTTGACTGTTGAAGAGTAAAAATGTTGGAATAGAATGCAGCCGCCCTAGCCAAAGATAAGACATCCTCCTAACTTATGTAGACAATTTGTTTTGTTTTCAAGCGTATCAAATTATGCCTTTATTACACGGGAAAGGTGATGTCATTACAAGGTACGTCACTTGTACAAAAATTTCTTAATCAAGCCATTCAATCTTTCAGTCGAACGGCCAAATAATCACGTCCTATAGTGACTGGTTTTGTCTCTACCAAGCATCACTCCATCTCTTTTCTCCAATTCTGACCCATAAATGAATTGTCACTTATACGGCCCGTTTGTTTCGTGGAATATGATCGGAATTGGCATTATCTAATTTCGGATAATGTCAAATTTCATGTTTGGATCCATGAATAAAAATGGAATTGGAATTACGATATTCTCATTTTGCCCCAAAATGAGCATATCAATCTTCCACCTAAATAGGTGGAATTGGAATTACGAATTCCAATTCCAATTTTTACAAAAGCAAATTTAATATTTCGTGGGATCCGCGACTATAAAGATGTATATTATATTGCTATAAGGATGTGTATATATACATGTGCGTGTATACACATGTGTGTATATATGCATGTGTGTATATATGCA
This sequence comes from Thuja plicata, assembly GCA_018584345.1. Taxonomy (NCBI): domain Eukaryota; kingdom Viridiplantae; phylum Streptophyta; class Pinopsida; order Cupressales; family Cupressaceae; genus Thuja; species Thuja plicata. Next base: position 4,433,970 of record MU227936.1, on the reverse strand, counting down.
TGTGTGTATATATACACATGTGTGTGTATATACACATGTGTGCCTATATACACATACATGTGTGTATATATACACACATACATGTATATACATGCACATGTGTATATATACACATGTATGTATATGTGTGTATATACACATATGTGTATATGTGTGTATATATACACAAATGTGTGTATATGTGTATACACACATGTGTGTATGTGTGTATATATACACATGTGTCTATATGTGTATACATGGATACACACTTATATATATGTAAATATACACACATGTATGTGTATATATACACACATGTATGTGTATATATACACAAATATATGGTGTGTATATATACACATATGTGTATATGTGTATACACATATGTGTGTATGTGTGTCTATATATACATGTGTGTATGTGTATACATGGATACACACTTGTATGTGTATATGTATGGTGTGCATATGTGTGTATATATACACACATGTATGTGTATATGTGTGCATATATATACACATGTGTGTGTGTATATACATAAATGTGTGGATATACGTATACACACACACATGTGTATATATATATATACACATGTGTGTATATGTGTATATATGGATATATGGATACACACATGTATGTCTGTATATACAGATATGTGTGTATGTGTGTATATGTACACAAATGTGTGTATATGTGTGTATGTGTGTGTATACACACATGTATACACATATACACATGTGTATATATATACAAATGTATATGCATGTGTATATATACACACATGTATGTATGTATATATACACATGCGTGCATGTGTGTATATACACACACATATACACACCATATTCAAAGAAATTACAAAATAAAGAATTAAAATTCCTTATGCATCTTCCAAGTGAACCAAACGGGTCAGCCCATATTCTGGATGTCATTTTGAGGATAAGCATCTTCCTAAATTGCAACATCTTCCAGAATTGACCATATCCAGGATATGGTATTCTAGTACCCAAGGGCCCGTTTGTTTCGCGGAATTGACCACGAATTGGCATTTCCGAATTCCCAAAATGTTCAATTCCATGTTTGGTTCCAAAATTAAAAATTGGAATAAGGTTATGTGAATTCTAATTTTGGGTCATTTTGAGCATTCCACAATTCCCCCTTCAGACCTGGAATTGGAATTGAAAAGTGGAATTGGAATTGAGAGTATTATTTTGGGAAGGAAAATGCATTATCATTTTATTGTCAATAATGTATATTATATTGTTATAAGGATGTGTGTGTATATATATATATATATATATGTGTGTGTGTGTGTGTGTGTGTACATACACACATATGTGTGTATATATACACACATGTGTGTACACACACACAGATATATATATATATATATACACACATACACACACATATATACACACATGTGTATATATACACACATACGCACATATATACACATGTGTGTGTATATATGCACACACACATGTGTATATACACATACATGTTTATATACAAACACATGTGTATATACACATACATGTGTGTATATACACACACATGTGTGTAAACACACACATGTATACACACACACATGTATATACAGACATGTGTGTATACACACACAGATATATATACACACACACACACACATACATGTGTGTATATGTACACACATGCACTGTCACACACACACACACAC
>MU227936.1:4391587-4408413 GCA_018584345.1 Thuja plicata | reverse complement strand
CAAGATCAAGTTGTATATCTTGAATCTAGAGTTAACGTGTAAATGCATGAATCAAGAATTGAGCCTAGATTAGTATAAATAGATGTTCGTACTCATTTGTGAGCACATGAATTCTTAATAATTGATATCCACAAAGAGCATCTAAGGAGGAGAAGGCAGAATTCATGCAAAGAGCAAAAATAGAATACATCAGTTAACAAGAACACACAGAGGCTACTGACGAGCAGATAAAGGTAGTACTCAATCATGGAAGGATGATTAACATTATTTTTGGAGCTTCATAGGATCTGTTTTATCAGCAATTGAAGATTATGTTTATCATCAGATCAAAGACTTATGTAGTTGCATTCTAACAAGTGCATCACATCTAAAATCCTTTTGTAGAAGGTGGACTTAACCATCCTTTGTAAATATCTTAATAGAGTGCACACTCAACAGTGTTTCTAAAGCTTCAAACGAAGTAGATCTTAACAGGTCTCCACTGTAATACTCCTAACAAGGTAGGTCATCAGAAGTGACCAAATTGTAAGCCTTAATCGGCTCTTCTTAGCTGCAGATAGTGAAGTTTGTGGGGAACAATCCCCACCGCAATTTTTACTTCCTTAATAGGATTTTTCTGCGATACCATATCTTGTGTTATGTGTTATCAAATTTCATGTATGTTTCTTTTACTGTTACACATCAAATGGAATGTATGATATGATTTCATATGCATAAAGAAAGATGAATAGACAGATAAGTTATTTTAAAAACTAATGACTAAGGGTTAATGGTCTAACCAAGAAAAGTTTTAGTGGTATTGATTCACCCCTCCCCTCTCAGTACAAATTATCTCAATATAATTCCAACATAAAATATAATATATTTTAATAAGAACTGTAATAAGGGTATAAAAAATATAATATATCTAAGTAAAATGAATTTGGGGGAATTATTAAAAATTTCATGGTTAGAGGTGATACAAAATATTTTTTTTATATCATCTTCTAGATTAAGATATTATAGGTAAGTGAGTAGTTCATAATAAATATTTTTTACTCATGTAAGTGACATTATTTAGACTAACCCATTAATAGTGGAAACCATAACGGAAACATTCATCCTTAGTGTTAGTGATAAAAGTTTACACCTACAAGCATAATAGCCTAGTGTGAGCACATGTGACTTATAAGTGTTGTTCCCTATAGGGAAATGAACTTAAGCCACAATAACCAATCTAGGATTTACACTTACCAACATAATGACCCTGTCCAAATCCTATGAGCTCAATAGAGAAATATGGGATTGAAACTTGGTATAATACTATTTTTAACAAATACACCATGACATTAGAGACTAGTTGATCATGTATGTTAATATAATATTTTTATATGTTTATGTGGATACCTTACATAAGAATATACATAGACTTCTTCAATATTTAACAAATCATATGTGTGATATTTTACTTTGGATGTTGGGTAGATACACCTAATCCTCTATATATTTTATTGCACACTTTCTCACAAATTAAAAAATATAGTATGTTTTTAAATTAGTTAGGATAATACTTCATTGGTAGTTTTTATTAGATCAAGAATTAGGGCTGAACCCTTATATAGCAGCAAACTAGTAGAAGAAAAAGGTTTTCACGAGGACACAAAATACTTCATTGGTAGTTAATTCAATAATTTTATTTTCTTTTTATTCATGCCAATTTCCATTGTTAGTAAATTAAATAAATTTTATTTAATTAATTAACCTAGTCTAACATTCTTCTAACAAATTAATTAAATAATACATACATAATTAACAAGGCTAGTGCACACTCCTCTTACGTTTCATCTCGTCTAAAATATAAAAATATAAAAATACAACTCACTACTACAATATTAAAATTAACCTTTTCATCTCCATTACTCAGTCAAACATAAGAACATCATGTCCATCCATTTCAATTAAAGCCCTCTAGTCAACTTGTCCTAAAGAAAACTCTTCACATGTGTATTTTATAGATCAATGCTAAACAAATGGATCTTTACCCTTCACCCAAGGATTCCATCTTATGTATCTACTTGCCAACATTCCAAACATTTCATATTTGCATTTATATTTGTCATGGAATTTAATACCTTCTATATCCTTCATTGTCATTATATCATCAAATCCCTCCACTTGTCTCAAGGATATCTCATCCATCCAAGAAAAGTTACCTATCCCTCCATTTCATGACCACTCAATATCAATGAATGAAAGTTTATTTAATACTCATCAAGAGATCTACATTTCAAAGTGAGTACATGCTACCCTACAAAGAAATTTGAAACAAGAGAAACAAAAATGTAAACTTGTCTAGAAGTTTATCTTCAACATCAACATATATAGTGATTCTATCTAGTTGCATTTGGTTGAGATTTTGTGTTTTCTATCAATTTGTTAGAGGTGTCATCTATTTTTGATTGACTTCTTTATCTTTTCATGTATATCCTCTTATTCTTGTCTAAACTTCACTAACATATTTTTGTCATGTCTTTCTTTAATAAAAAAGATTGTAGTTTTTTTTTCCATTTTGTATGTGTTTTTGTAGCTTTAGTGTACTTTCCCTAAATATTCAAATTTTAAAAATTACTGAAACTTTTTTTTTATTAATTAACATTTCAACTTCTTCATTTTATATATTTATTCATTTTGTGATGATAGAGATTGAAATTCTGTGTGTAAAGAAATAATGAGGAAAAAAAGTTCATTTTATTAAATTAAGGGCTTTAAATGGATGATTCAGGTTGAAAGAAAGTGATTGACAATGGATGGATAAGATTGAATTAGACTAAATTGATTGAAGAGATAACTAAGACTGATACTAAATAACTCAGACTGGTTAACAAACAACTAGATACATGGTAGAAATGATTAGAAATTTTACTAGATTCATTGAAAGATGACTGATTTGACTGAAGAGATGACATATTTGATGACTCAGTCAAACTGAATTGATTGAAAATTTAAACAAACAGTCAGTGGCAATTAGGGAGGTGAGACTAGAAAACTTAATTAGTATTAAATAAATGAATAATAATTTAATTTTGTACATGGAGAATGAATAAATAAAATAAATATTTTATTTATTTGAGAAGAATATTCCTTCTTGAGGATGGGGAATGATTAAAGAAATTAAATAATTTATTTAATTTATTTAATAATAAGAGGAAAGGGTTAATTAATTCAATAATTGAAATAATTATTTAATTGTAGGTAACAATAAAAGTTTTTTATTAAGGGAAAAATAGGTTTTGAAGGGACCCCAAAACCCTTTACAACCATATTTTAATGGGATCTATGCTTAAAGGAGGGAACATTGAGATGGGGGAGTGAATAAGTCTTCTACAAATTTTAACTTCAATAAAATAATTCTAATCTGGTCCACAAACAGCCAATCATATAAAACAAAATGTAACATGCAAGAACATAAATCATATAAGCATCACACCACCAAATTCACTTATCTCAAATGTAGTAAGATTAACAATAAACTTATCTCTTGTTACATTTGTCACTGTCTCAATCTCCTCAATAGTTGTAACTTTGTGTCTATAGGTCGGAGGCAAAGATCTTAGTATTTTAGCAACAATTTCTTCCTCTTCCAAACTACCTCTCGTACATTTGATACCACACACCACCTAACTCATCCTAAGCGTGAAATGGATAAAATTCTCATCTTCACTTCCTTATCTCCTTCATACAAGGTCTGTAGCTTCTCCCAAATCTCATTAGCAATATCCAATAACATGACATTTTTCATTTCAACATCAGTCAAGGCACTAAAAAATGCTTCACATCTTATGTTTCCATCAATTCCAAAGGGAGATATTGTTGGTCAGATGAACATATGTATTGGAAGACATATTTGTTAGATCTATTGTCATTGATGTCAACATGTATCTGTTGGATAGATTGGCTAGTGGTATAGTATTCTCAGAGGTTTGGTGACGTTAGGTTATTAAAGAAAAGTGGTCACAGACATTACGATATGTTATAGAGATTTTGTACTTGGTATATTTCAATTTACAGAGGTGCACATGATGATTTGGATATGTTATGAGGTTAGGTATGATGACTTTCTCTTGCACTATTTGACAGTGTGACAAAAAAAATTTCAGTGTGAACTTCTAGGTTGATATTTTTCTCTGCACATCTAAGTGTATGCTTTGGATCTTCAAATAAATATCAATCTTAGAATCAATATTTTGATGTGTCCTCAATTTAAAATTTTCATTGTCTAGAGATCCACAAGACATTTTTCAGGTGTATCAGAGGGTGTTGATGTTGTTCTTAAGGTTCAACATGACAAATAATTACAAATCAGATGATATGGATGGGTTTGGATTTTTTGTGTTATTCATGATGCCTATGGGTATTCTTGGATTATGTGTTTGCTGAGTTAGAAATCCACATCGATGTGGTGATTGATTATGAAGGATTTTTCAATCAGTGGTGGTTATCTTTATGTTCTTGGCCAACTTGATAATTAAAATGATTTGTGAAGTTTGAGGCAAGATTTGTAGCCATATTATGAGCGTGAGGTTGTTGATAAGGATTATTTTCATGTTTTCGCCATCATACTTTGATTAGGATTATTATTTTTGGTGCACAAATTTAAAGTTTAAAATTAATGTTGGGACAACCTTGTTTATTTTTCAAGATTGATGAATTGCATATATTTAGGGAAAAAATCTCATGTCGCAGATGTGTGTGATTGATGGGAGAGAAAGTTTGAAGATTGAAGGTTAAATTACTCGTATGTAGGTTGGTAGAGAGGATTTGAACAAAGATCTAATTTCTCTTCATTGGAACTGGCCTACGCATAAGGTAGATGTCATTATACAATTCACAAAATTTTAGATTGTCATCTGATTGATCATTGTAGTGATCTTGTAAGGTAGTGATACTTCCATAGGGTTGTAGCCCTTTTTTATTTGAGTAGTGAGCTCTAGGAAATGTGCTTGAATGCATGTTTATCCCTCAATTTTTAATAAGTTATACTTATAACAAGGTATAGTCTTATTGTGGGTTCTATCCCTACTGTCGTTTTCCCCTAACAAGGTTTCCACAATAAAACAACTTTGTGTTGTGTGTTGTGGATGTGTTTCTGATATATGCATGCATGTTTATTTCATTAAGATCATAAATAAGGGTTTTAAGGCTTAAGGTTTTTTGAAGTTTTGAATCTTTGGAACAAATTACTCACACCCTCCCCCCTCCCCCCTTTTAGTTTTTTTCTACTAGATTTCCTACAATCTGTAACCCACAAACTACAGACTATAAATAAAAGAGCTTCATACAACAGTAGTCCTACCCACAACAAACCAACAACAACCAAAACTATAAGAACAACCTGAACAAATATAGCTTCCTCAACAAGATGAAAAAGTATCAAAATAATTTTTACATGCTTTTGAACTTAGGATCTCTCAAACTTGGAAGGGTTTTGACAAGCCCCCATAACCTAGTACATGGGTTTTACATGGATCCCATAACTAGAAACAAAAGTATCATCCAAAAGATAGCAAAAGCCTAAACCACCAAAAGTAAGGTTCACACCCAAGGGATTTTTAAAGGCTCCCCTAACCTTTATCATGAAGCATTTACTCCTAATAAATCCTTCACCAACACTACTGCTCTCCACCTTAATAGAATCCAACAACACAGAGGAAGGCATACTCAAAAGTAAACACACCTCTTTAGCTACCCAAAACTCCACCTCCATAGAAATTGTGTCCACCTCAATAGGAAATGTATTCAAAAGAGAAAACACCTGCAAAGTAGAATAATCTAAGTGCAATGAAGGAAGAAGAGAGGGCACAGGTACATCAACACTCATCCTAAAAAGATACTCTCAAACTTTAACACAAAACTCACGGCAAAGATATTTCAACCCCTTGCACAAGAAAGAACCCATAGAGAAGAGAATACCCATAAGAGAAAAGGGAGGGGGAAGGAAATGATCACAATAACACACCACCTCTAAAGATGCTCAAAACCTTCAACCACCAACAAACCTACATCCAAGAACCAATCGCCTATCACCAACCAAAACACAAGGACATAGGGAAACCATTGAAGAGAGAAGACAAGTAAAGGGGAAACCACGTCAACACGCATCCTCTTAAAATCCTCACACCCAAAACCAATCAACAATACTTCAAACATAAACCCACCATCGCCTACAGCAGAGAAAAACCATAGGGAAGCCAAAGCTAAGCACAAGAAGGGGAAGAAGGACATATGGACAATTGTGCACCCTCTCTTACGATGCATATTCCCTCCAACCACCAATAATGTTGCACCCAACAACTGCCAAACCCCAACCTTGACAAACCTAAGCATCAAGGATGGATGGAACCAGAATAAAGAGACAGATACAGAAGGCCAAAATCATCAATGTAGGACCTATTTAAATAAATTAGTACCCTCCAAATCCACCCACTACACAAATAGGGAACCAACCACCCAAAAAAAGATACTAAACAAGAAAACAAAACCCTCTTAACCAACTCCAAAGTGGACTGAAAAATCTCTGCCCCAAATTCCTAAAGTAATAAATCTCTTGGCCAAATAAGAATCCACACTTCCATACTCCTTACTACATAGAGAGCCCAACCAAAGAGAATCAAATACCTATCACCATAGTAACTCTTTTTCCTCATGGTTCCACATAAATTAGTATAGACTAATTCTAGAATTTCATCAAATGTATGGGTTTTACTCTTGAAACTAGACTTTGTCATCTTACCTTTTTGAAAATTCTTGCACATGATATGTTCGGGCTTTGACATGCTCGGTAACCCTCTTACTCTTCTTTTATTTCTTATATTTATCATGTTGTCAAAATTCACATGACATAATCTTTTATTCCCTAACCATATGTCTTCGCAAGCCATTAAACAAGTGGTGTTAATTTCATCAAGATAGAAAAGGTTACCTTTTGTCTATTCAGCAGTTCTGATCAACCTTCCTGATTCATTGAAGATATTTGCCTTATTATTCTCAAATGCTACTCGGTGACCTATGTTATTCAACTATGAAACACTCAATAGAGTATAATTCAATCCTTTTACCCAGTAAGAATTTTCACATTTGATCAGGTTATTCAACATTATGGTTCCTTTACCTTCAACTGGACAAGGTGTGTCATTACCCATTCTTACTGATCCACCATTATAGTATTCAAAAGTTTCAAACTTCTGTTTATCACTGGTCATGTGGTGAGTGCAGCCAATATCTATAATCCAGACATCATTCTTACTAACCTTTGATATGAGTGTAGTCTCTACATACCTTTCTTCTTCACCTGAATCATCCTTGATGGCTACAAATACCATCTCAATGTCTTCATCAGATTTAGTATCAGTTTCTCCATCTCTATTCTCAGCTAGGTAACAAGTTTCCTTCCCTTTGTCCTTGTATTCTCAGGTATCTCTTCTCTCAGATTGTCAGTTGCTTCGGTAATCTCTATTATCACCTCAGTCAAACTTCATTTCATATGTTCTATCATTACTTCTGTCATCTTTTCTTTTGTTAGGACATTTTGCAGGAAAGTGTCCAACCTCTTTACAATTAAAACATACAAGTGGTAATTTACCTTTGTATCTACCTTTGCCTCTCTTCAATCTTCTTTCCATTAGTGCTTCAATCTCATCAATTCCTTGGTCATCACTATCACTTTCATTATCATTTCTAATAGTGTTTCTATGACTTGACTTACTTATTTTTAAAGAAGATTTGAATGCAGACTCTATAGATGGTAAGACACTATTATCAAAGTTATTCATCTCAAATGAAATCAGTCTACCAATCAAACTATCTAGAGTAACATTTTTGTTTGCAACTACTCTCATTTCTTACATATAGCAGATACTATAAAAGCATATACAGGAAGTAAGGTTCTTAGGATTTTACGTACCACTATCTCTTCTTCAAGTATGCCTCCAACTCCTCAATTAGCATTGACTACCTCTTTAATTCTGCAGCTATACTGACTGATATTTTCTCCTTCTTTCATCCTTAGGTCATCAAACCTCCCTCTTAGGCTTTCTACCTTGGCTCTTATTACATTAACATCACCTCCATGTACCAGCTTCAATTTATCCCACATTTTATTTGCAGAGGTGCAGGTTTTGACATCTTCAAACTCAGCATCAGAGAGTGAGGAAGCAAGTTCTATCATCATACAATTATGATCATTCTTTTCTCTTAATTGCTCAAGTGTGTGAGGTCCTGTAGGAAATACATATTCAGTATCTAGGTGTTGAGTAACATCATTACCAATACTTGATAGGTGGAGTCTTATTCTTCTTTTCCATGATGCAAAGTTGTCTTTATTCAACTTGGGCACATCTCGTTTGTTCATCTTATGATCTTTTGCTTAAGTTGTTACACTCCCTTTCTAAGCACACAAGATCTGATACCAATTGTTAGAATAACTGAGAGGGGGGTGTGAATCACTGGCCTAAACAATATTCTAATAAATCAACCCAAAAACTTCTAGTACCACAATATTAAGCCTCTAGTTATCTTCAGCACTTCAAGATGAATGCCTTCAAACAATCTTAACAAATAACTACTGCTCGGAGTCCACTATTAAACCTTATTCTTACTCTTTACCGATTAGTAGTCTTTCATTTACCGAAAAATGATAAATTGCTTAGTGTATACCGATCAATCCATAATTAGTTAATGTATAATGCAAAAAACTAAAGTAATGACTCATAGACACAATGAGACATCATGGATTTTTAACGTGGAAACCCTGTTAAGGGAAAAACCACTTGGGACTAGTAACCCAAAATTTTCACTCTTCTGAAGTGAGCTCGGTGAAGAGCCAACCCTGTTAAAGGTTACAAACACACTGTTAGGTGTGACCTTGTTAGAGGATTTAAATAGAATAGTTTGTTACTTGATATCTGGCATCTTTATGCTACCTTCCATGACCAAACCCTGGTTTGTCAAATGGTATCTGGCATCTCATGCTATCTTCATGATCAAACTTTTTGATACTCCTTGGGATGTATCTCAATATTGAAAGGATTGTTAAGTCCTCCTTGGTTAAGATAATTTTTGAATCAATGGTTAAACTAAAATAGTAAATGATCTGTTCACACATACAACTTAGACTTGCAGATTTTCTGATCTATTGTAAGCTCATAATACCTTTCTGATCAATGTATCTTTTCAATGTCTTTGCTCCACTTCTTTCTTCTCAGTGATGTTGTGCTTCTTTGTTTCTTGGTGTCCGCAAAAATCTTTAGGTCTTTCCTCAGCTTGATTGATCACGATTGTATGAAGTTGTTCTTCATCAGTTTCTCTTCAGCATATTCTTTCTCTATTCACTCCCCTAATTCATAATGAATTAGATTGTCTCTTTATAGATATGGTATCACCATTTCTCACTTCTTGATTTTCTTGTTCTTGGCATGATCCACAATCTTAGCCAATCTTTCTTTATTTAGCTTTACTTAATTTTTATCCCATAGATTTCTCTTTGACAACTGGATAAAATAGATTTAAATCTTTTACTTATCTTTGGCTTTAACTTGTCGATGAAAACAATGTTAACAAACAATTAACTCTATCTTTAGCTCTTTCCAGCGAAATATTTTGTCATTTCTGAACTTCGGTTCTTTTCGGTGTTTTAACTCTTTGATAGCTTCGGTCAACACTTCAGTTCTCCTCGGACATCTCCATCGGGGTTGTCTGTCCGTCAGGGTTGTCTGTCCATCGGGCATCACTGTGAAGTTCTGCTCATCGGTATGCTTGTGATTCTGCTTGTCAGTATTTCTTGTCAGGTTTCTTTCTTGGGCATCACTGTGACTTTACTTTCGAGTTTCTGTGTCCCTCGAGGTACACTGCCCGTCGGTGTTTGTTGTCACTTAGTGAATGCTAATCTTTTATGCATTCCTGAAAGCATAATATTTATCTTTCTGATTCTCTGAAGCCTTTGACAATTTGTATATAACCGATTCGATTATATCAAGTTGACATCAATGACAATACAATCCACTAACTGATTTAATGTCTTGCATTATCTTTCTACATTTCGGTGATCAACTTAACATCTTCAAACATTCAATCAGTTATATGTCATCATTGACATCTTCTTCTCACCAACCACAACTTCATGGTGGTATATGACTGTATAAAATGAACATTGGAGAAACAGAGCTATCATTACAATGAGCATGCATTACACTCATCAGGTCGAATCTTGGGACATGTGTTTGTTGAAAGAATTACATCAATGGTCTATGTATTGATGGATTAGTTAGAATTCCCTAATGCTCTTATGAGATCGAGTAGCATTTCCCCTGTTCGTGACCGGACGGCTCTGCTGATAGAGGGTGTCCCATACCTAAATGATCATCCCTCTGAAATCGATAGGTGGCATCAACCATCTGTGCAACAAGAGCACATTGTTGGATGGGGTGATCCGGAAACTGATGGATGGGACGTGGACGTGCATGAAGGTGGTAATGTTCAAGGTTGGAATTTGGATTCTTCCGGTTGGTCTCCTCGCTCTCAACCAGATTTGGCGGGTCAGGGTCCCAGTGATATGGGGAAGAATAATCGAAGATAATGTTTTGCAATTTTTGGTGTTTATATCGTGTGGCTGTATCGTGTTATATTAGCTATATCAAGCCAAATTTTGTATGATAAGCTATATTCTGGGGGTAGATTAGGTTATTATATGTTTGTAGATTTTGTAACCCCAATTTAATATTATAATATATCAGGCAAGGATATTGGGTTTTCTTACTGTCTCTTTCCCGATTGAACCCTTGAACCAGGTTTTATATTAAATAATATTTATAGTGACTAGCCCACTTTTACTCTTAAAAAAAAATATCTTTACTTAAAATTAAATTATACATATTAAATTCTTTTGATTTATTTTAAATAAAGTATTGTCAAAACTATTATCTAAGTACCATAATAGATTTGCAAACTACACATTGAGAGAGGAATCCATTTACACAAGGAAACCACCTAATATAAAAGAAATATGTTTAGAGTTTGGATTTGGTTGGACTTAAAATATAAGTTTTTATCCATCAGATAACAATGTCTCATTTAAAGAGTTCATCCATGTGCTGAACCACCTATATATATTTACATGGATATGAAAAATCTTAACCCTATAAATGATTTGTGCCTTCATATCTTTCGTTTACCTTTCTTATTTGTTCTTCTGAATCCCGTTTCGATCTCCACTGTTGCTTCCATGAATCTGCAAGTATCCCATGTATTTCTAGACTAATATAAAAGAAATGGTTGCCTCAAATTGTAGCATAAGAAGCGTGATACATACAACAAGGAAGGAGGCTGGAAATTCTCACTCATTTAAGTCATCGTCAAAGTTCATATCCCTACGCTAAGTTGAACAATGTTTCTAGAAATGCTGACTCTTTGAACACTGAACGTTATGTTCATATCACCGTCCTATTGAGAAAGCTGATTGAAGATTATAATATGACTTATTTTTCATTGGATTCTTCCTCTTCTAACAAACCTGTCATAAAACTAATGGGGATGTAAAGTCGAGTTTTGAAATTTCCAGCCTCCTTCCTCAGCGTGGGTATCACGCATGGTTGGTTTTTTTCTTGTGTCCCATTGAATCTCATTGTTTGAAGCCTTAACATATACGCTACATTTTTCTATAAACTCAAGGAAGTTTAAGGGAAAGAGAGTGCAATTGTGTAAGGAAGTGTGAGAGCTTCTACAATTGTTCAAGTGGTGTCATCTCAAATCCTGCGCATTATTATGTTATGCATTAATGTCTCTTCCTGGCAGATTCATGGCAGCAGAAATGAAGCAGCGGATCAAAAGAAGAATTACAAGAACAAATAAGAGAAGTAAACGAAAGAAAAAGAAGAAGAAAGCTTCATATCTAGGTTTGTATAGAGTTTAGATTTTTCATAAGCTATATAATGTAATTCCATGGCTTTTATGATAGAAAGCTAGACAATCGTAGTTTCCCGAAGTTGAAAGTCATGAGTCTTGAATTTGGAAGTGCTCCATGGTACTTTTAATGTGGAATGTGTGTATAGATCAAGATTCTAGCAATTCCAAATAGTCAACATTGTTATTATTTTCCTAATTGTTAAAAGTAATTAAAATGCAATAATTATTATTATTTGCCTAATTGCTACGAGTAATTTAAGATGTAATTATGTAATCAAAAAGAGGTTATTAAGGTTTTAGAAAATATTTTTAAATCAATTTATTTCATGATGTAAATTTCAACTTTTATGTTGGCTTAAAAATTATGTATTTTAGATGAATCAATAAAACATATATTCAAAAGGTTTAAAGAATTTTTCATTTAAGGTTATTTTAGTTAGGGTAATAATCTATCTTTTATCATGTATTAATTTTTACAATAGATTTGAGTAATTTTTAATATTAATGTATCAAAATGAATTTTCATTAAAAAATATCATTGTGTCTTATGTTAAAAAATATTAGTACATTCATAGATCAAATTAGAAAGTGTACAAGTATACAACAATTGAATTCTTGAGTTTAATTTAACAACTTGGAATATAAATACATAGGTACGAATGATATAACAATGCCATCTCAAAGTCTTTATTTGAATCACATGTAATACAATATATACACAATAGATCAACTACTAATAATTGAAATTCTATAATAATGACTCTTTGGAATATTATGCAATTAAATTAGTGTTGCATTTAATGTCTAAAATTGAAGCATCATTCTTTAAACTTCAAATACAATATGGATACATTATAAGCATCATAGAAGGTTATAAAAATCATAATTATTAATGAAAAATTCAAATATATAAATACAGTAAAGTATTAGAATATTTGACCACCCTCAATTCATCTTAAAAATTACACAATGAAGGAATGAATGAAGAAGTTGTGGGTTACTATTACTTGATCATGGCTATGGAAAGCCCAATTAGAGAAGGACACTAAAATGTTGGTGCAATTGTTAGAGATTTGATGAAGAAAAATGATGTAGGTAATTTTCATCATTGCAATGATTCAAAACACAACCAAATGATATTTTTACTAAAAAATATTAAATAAAGTGCATATATATATTCAATTATGGCATAATAATTTTTTGTTGCAGTTATAATTTTCCTAACTATTACCGACTAGTAATTGCATGTATTGCATTGTATAAATTCTCCTCAAAGTTATCAAATAAATGCATAAAAGTCATTTTCAAGCTCTGTCATTTGGTATCAAATACATCATTCTTCATTTGTGTGTTAAATCATTAGAATTTCCATGTGAAAATACCATGAATTATGTAATACAAACGATGTAACTATGGTGACGACACTTGTCATCATTGGATTGAGTAGATCTAGCTAAGGACTTAAATGTGGCATAAGATCCATGTGTAGGATCATTCATACATGAAATTCTACCTGTATAACTTGTGCAAGGAGATTGAAGGTGACATTTTTACTCCATACATTTGCCTAAAGCTCATTTTGGGGTTTTTCTTGAATGGCGATAGTATTCCTTTCTATTCTATAGAGACTTTGTGGCTATCTCTTAAGGCAATCAAAGTACCACTTGGGCATAATTTAAAGCAATTGAGGAAAAAAAATAAAATGGTACTGTATCTATGTCAGTTGCCATTGCACGAAATGATCAACTTATTAATTCCTGATAAAGCCACTAGACTTATAGAATATGGGAGGTGGTTAATCCATCTCGTGATCCAGGCGCTACACTGCACATCACAAGGAGACTAAGGGCACAAACCTTGGAATAATTCCCTCCGATGAAAGTGTGAGGTTTAAACATATGACCTAGGAAATGATACCAATTGTTGATTTTAGTTGTACCAAAAGCTCAACCTATTATGCTTGATATAACCAGTAGACTTATAGAACATGAGAGTTGATTAATCCATATCGTGAACCAAGCGCTCAGTTGCATATCACAAGGAGACCAAGGGCACACACCTTGCAATAATTTTTTTCTCTTTTGATTATGCATTTTATATTTTATGATCTTTTATACCTTAAAAGTGGTGTCACATTATCAAAAATACAAAGAAGAAATGAAACTGCAATCTTTTAGAGGTGTTTCACAACTTTCTTTGCATAATGATATACAAAGCATTATATAAAAAGAGAGATATTGATTTCTCTTCAAAACAAAATAGTACTCTAATAATTGTTAGAATAGTCCCAAAGGATAACTAAGAGGGAGGGGTGAATCAGTTATCAGTAACTTCAGTTCTTTTTTCTTCTTTAACTTTAGAATACAACAAAGTAGATGCTTAATCAGATAACACAGTACTCAACATGCAATTTGATTACAGGGAAACCAAATGGTAAAAACCCCGGTGGGAATTAGCACCCACAATAAACTATACTTGTTTGTAGTAATCCCTGTTAGAAGATATTTCAACCCTGTTAGGAGTTGTACATTGCAATGCAATAAGTATAGTGACCTGGTTAAGGGTCAGACCCTATTAGGAGTCTTTTACAAATAACCCTATTACGGGTGGTGGACTCACTGTCCAAAATCTCACTGCTTGATGGTGTAGGCTAAAACCTTATGTATAACAGATATGCATTATATCTGATGATGAACTGTAGAGTAGACCTGCTGTCTTGATCAGCTCCAGTGTATTGCAATCTTTCACTTCTTCTTCACATAGACTCTTGATGAATGAACCAACTCTGATATTATGCTCTGTACATCTTTCTTATCTTTTCATATCATTCACACTTAGCGTGTCACCTTTTGCTTTCTATAAGTATCTTCCTCATAGTATGAGATCATGGGAGCTATAAGAAAACTCTTCATAACATCCTTGTCAGCTCTACTAAGCACGCAAGCATTATTACAACTGCACAAGTATAAATCAAATAGATGCGACGCTTCACTAAGTTGGCCTCACCAATTTAACTCTAACTTTGCAATCTTCTTGAAACACGTTTGGCACCTTTGAATTAATATCATCAACTCATAACTAATCATGAATATACACATGCATATACAAAAGATAGGCGCAACTCAAGAAACACGTGATATACATCGACCCTAAACCATTACACTTCCAGAACTATAACTGCTAATAACATAATTACATAACTTTACTGAAACATCATATCTGGGTCTGCATGTATGAACATAACATAATAAACTTGTCAAAAACATGTATCTATCCACGCAAATCTTCATATCATCATTCAGATAAGTACATACATAATTACTACTGTGTATTATATGTTGTCATCAATGACAAACATACAATCAATCAACTTCTCAGAATCAAATCTCCAACAATCTCCCCCTTTAACATTGATGGCAACATATGATATCAAAAATGTCCTATGTTCATGATGTCCTCTTTCTTTTACAGTCTTCTCAATATCCTCATCAAAGATTTCTCTAAACTACTGTAGTTCCTCTATCTATGTTTTTGTTCCATGTATATACTCTCCCAGAGTATATTCTCCCCCTTAGTACATACTCCTCCTTACTATATACTCCCCCTTTGACATCAATGGAAAATGGTGCCATAGTCCTTTAGGTACAGGTACTACTCCAGAAGTAGAGTAGTCAACCATTCATCAGTCACTTAATGATTGATGTCTTTGCTGCTTCTTCTAAATAGACTTAGGAGACGGAATTACTCCCAACTTCTCCCTGGGATACTCAAAAGTATCCTTTGATAAGGGCTTTGTAAAAATATCTACCAACTATTCTTTGGTGCTCACATAATCCAATTTAACTTCTTTGTCTGCAACCTTTTCTCTTAGAAAATGGTACTTGATCTCTATATGTTTTGTCTTTGTGTGCATCACAGGGTTCTTAGACATGTTCATAGTGCTAGTATTATCACAATGAATAACAATAGGATAATCAACCTAAATTCCAAAGTATTTAACCATCTTCTTGATCCAAACCATAGTTGAACAATTTGGTGCTACTGCAACATATTCAGCTTCTACTGTTGACTGAGAAATACAGTTCTGCTTCTTGCTTATCCAAGAAACCAACCTGTTTCCCATGAATACTACTCCTCCTAAAGTGCTCTTCCTATCATCAATACAACCTGCCCAATTTGCATCTGTATACACATGAAGCTTTACATTATCTGATTTAGGATACCATAAATCATAGTCTATATTTCCCTTTAGATATCTGAATATCCTCTTGATTGCCATTAGGTGACTCTGCTTGGGTTCAGCTGCAAATCTTCCAACAATACCAACGGCATTAGATATGTCAGGTCTAGATTAAGTTAGATAAATGAGTTTACCAATCATAGATTTGTACAATGTCTTATCAACTGTTGTGGAGTCATCATGTTTTGAAAGCTTGCTTCCAGTTATCATGGGAGTGCATACTGGCTTACAATCATCCATCTGAAAAGTCTTCAGTATTTCCTTCACATATTTAGACTGATTAATAAATATACCTTTATCTGTTTGCTTTACATTTAGTCCCAAAAAGTATTTTATAGGCCCAATCATACTCATTTCAAATTCATTCTGCATTTCTTTTGCAAATGCTTTATTGAGCTTGTCATTACCCCCAAAGATAATGTCATTAACAAATATAGCACCTAACAATAATCCATCAGGTGTTTCTCTTTTGAATAGGTTATAATCTACTGCTCCTTTCTTGAATCCAATCTTGTTAAGATAACCATCAAGTCTCTCATACCAAGCTCTTGGGGCCTGTTTAAGACCATAGAGTGCTTTCTTCAATTTGCATACCATGTCTGGTTCATCTGAAAGACTAAATCCTTGAGGTTGTTCAATGTAGACTTCTTCA
>MU227936.1:4378075-4388891 GCA_018584345.1 Thuja plicata | reverse complement strand
CACTGTCAGATAAGGCACTGATTAGGGCTTCTTTAGCAATTGCATTATTGGTAAATGTTTCCTTTTGTCTATTAGTAGCATCATCCTTTGCAAGGTCTTTCAGAGATGGAATTACAACCTCTTGTGTGACAATTTCAAAGATCTCAAAGCCAACACACTGTAGATGTGTTATCATTTAGTTTTTCCAATCCAGATAATTTTCTCCATCAAACTTAGGGCTTTCTTTTTTCAAGTAAGACATCTGATCTACCTTAAGCTGTTAGGCTGCTTCTCCAAGGCACTTGGCTCTGATACCAATTGTTAGAATAGTCCCAAAGGATAACTGAGAGGGGGGGTGAATCAGTTATCAGTAACTTCAGTTCTTTTTTCTTCTTTAACTTTAGAATACAACAAAGTATATGATTAATCAGATAACATAGTACTCAACACACAATTTGATTACGGGGAAACCAAATGGTAAAAACCCCAGTGGGAATTAGCACCCACAATAAACTATAATTTCTTGTAGTAATCCCTGTTACAAGATATTTCAACCTTGTTAGGAGTTGTACATTACAATGCAATAAGTATAGTGACCTGGTTAAGGGTCGGACCCTGTTAGGAGTCTTTTACAAATAACCCTGTTAGGGGTGGTGGACTCACTGTCCAAAAGCTCACTGCTTGATGGTGAAGGCTACAACCTTCTATATAACAGATATGCACTATATCTGATGATAAACTATAGAATAGACCTACTATCTTGATCAGTTCCAGTGTATTGCAATCTTTCACTCCTTCTTCACATAGACTCTTGATGAATGAACCAACTCTAATAATCTGCTCTGTACATCTTTCTTATCTTTTCGTATCATTCACACTTAGCGTGTCACCTTTGACTTGCTATAAGTATCTTCCTCATATTATGAGATCATGGGAGCTATAAGACAACTCTTCATAACATCCTTGTCAGCTCTAATAAGCATGCAAGCATTATTACAACTGCACAAGTATAAACCAAATAGACGTGACGCTTCACTAAGTCGGCCTCACCAATTTAACTCTAACTTTGCAATCTTCTTGGATCACGTTTGGAAACTTTGGATTAATATCATCAACTCATAACTAATCATGAATATACACACGCATATATAGAAGATAGCTGCAACTCAAGAAACACGTGATATATGTCGGCCCTAAACCGTTACACTTCCAGAATTGTAACTGCTAATAACAAAATTACATAACTTTACTAAAACATCATATATGGTTCTGCGTGTATGAACATAACATAATAAACATGTCAACACCATGTATCTACCCATGCAATTCTTCATATCATCATTCAGATAAGTACATAAAGAATTACTACTGTGTATTATATGTTGTCATCAATGACAAACATACAATCAATCAACTGCTCAGAATCAAATCTCCAACAATAATATGTGAAGGCATGAGTTTTTTTGCAAGTGGAGGCATGTCCCTTTCAAATTGGAGAGTGCATAAGTATTTAAGGATGACATGAAGAAAAATGTGTAGGGTGCATTGGAACCATATTTGGTTTTGCACCAAGTTATCACCTTCAATTTTTTAGGAAGCCCTATTAGTAGTTGTTGATCTATTTATTGCCTTCAAATAAAAATTGGGCTTATGATAAATAATAAAAATGGAAGATTAGAAACCTAATGTGAACAAAGAGGAAAGTAGAATATTCTATTGGTCCGATACTCTCAGAATCTTCAAATGAGAAGGATTGGAAATTTTATTACTCTTCATAAGTTCTTTTTGGTCTTGCTGAGCAATAATGTAGAGGTTTGGATGGCTCCATTTTTAAGTTGTCACATTTTATTCACTTTTTAATAGAGAAAACATTGGTAAACACCATCTTTTAGTATATCATATACTTTTTGGGGTTCACGTAATATTGAGACAACACTTTTGAAGTACGTAGATATAAAGAAAAATGAGGTAACAAAAGATTTCATGGAAAAAATAGAGTATATGTGTTGTTGGGTGACTTTCATTGTGAATAGGAATGATAATTACACAAAGGGATCAAAAAATATGTTCATGCTACTACTATGAGGATGTGGCACCAAAGTGGTTAGAGATGGTTGAAATTCCACTAGTTGTCATGCAGAATTCAAATAGTATTAACTCATTACTAGGTATTGGAAATACCACTTCTCTTGGTGAACCAAAGCCTTCATCCTTTCATGACTTAAATGCTTGATGATGTCATTTTAGAGGCTAGTGGTATCGGAGGATGGAGAAATTTCTATTATTTCAAGTCAAGCTTCTCACTTTGAGATGACATTTTGCATGAGAAGTATTTTATCATTTTTGGTTTATTCTTTTCTAAATTTCTTTCTTTTTTAATGTTGATGAATTTGAAGAATGCGTGTGTTCTAAAGATTCATTTTGGAAACAACTTCAATATTTGGTGTTGAGCTCAATATTCTTTTCTGTCCAGTGAGCTTTAGAGTACAAGATTGAGAATTATACTCTTTCATGCTCATTAGTCAGTGCTAGAGATTTTTCATAGCTCTTAGATATTGTTGTCAAATAATTCAAGACTATATGATTGGAGAGCTCGGGACTAAGAGATTAAGAACATAACTTGAAGCTAAACCTTTCCAATGGTTAGGAGGTAGTTTGATGGAGTCCTACTTGGTTCAAGATTTATATTTTGAGGAGAGTATTTTCAAAAAATATGTATTTAAATTAGGTAATCAGCAAGTTTTTATTACGTAATCCTTAAGTGGGGGTCCCTAGGGAAAGGTGAATTTGATATTTTCAGGATCAATGTATTTAGGGGAGAATGTTGGTGTAATAAATTTTTTGTTGTAGATATAACTGCCCTAATTGTTACCAGTCAATAACTACCTCCATTGCATTGTATACATTTTCCTCAAAGTTATTGAATAAATATAACAAAATTAGTTTCATGCTTTGACATCCAACTTCCTATTTAAATGTTTTTCTAGATTCTATAAAATTTGAATAAAAAATGTATTCTCACACACAAGAAAGATAGTCTCATATTCCTAAATACTGATGTATATGTGTTAAAAAGTTCATATTTTAACTCTCATATAAACCTACATACGTGTGAGCACCAATCATGAGAAGCCAATGATTATTTGAAGTCATTTCGAGGAAACAATTAAAATTAATTTGTAGAATCTTCATTGGAATTTTTAATAATTCTTTTAAAATTGAAACATAAAAAATAGATTAACTAATGTGAACAACCCAAGATGAATAATTTAATATTCATCACTTCCATACTATTTATATTTTATGTTTTTTTATGAAAATAGTGTCTCAACCTTGCAATAATTAACAAATGTATTGTTGATACATGAGCATGTGTGGTTGCAAGAATGGTTTAGGTCATAGGTCAAATGATGATATTTTGTGTGTCATTTTTATTTTATTTTAGCCCATGGTCTTGTAATATAGTTTTATAGCTCTATGTTTTGTATGTCCTATATATTAGGTGTGTAAGATGGATTATGATGTATTCTGAGAGCTTGATAGTTGTTGAGTTTACTTTGGTTCTCTATTGGTGATACTCCCATGAGAATCTTTCTCTAAAACTATATTGTAATCTATTATTGATTTTTGAGTAATATGTTGGGTCGCTTTTGGAGTGGGGTTTTAATCCTCAAAGATTTTTCCCCGTGTAAAGAACTACATTGTGGCATGCATGTGTATGTGATAAAAACCCCTTTATGTGTGAAACAAGATAAGACATGAAAATGTTAAGAAAATAAATCATTCAAACTACTCTAAACATGTCAAATAAAACTTACAAAAATACAATGGTCTTCCAACACAACCTTTGATTAGCTGAAACAAGGGCACCCAAGAACCTTGTTTGATTTTCTCTTCTAGACAAATTGTGGGTGTGCTCTTCCAACACAATAAACAAATCCCACTATAAAGCTTGCATGGAAATTGAAATGGATCTTACAATGCAAACTAATGGATAAGTGAGGGATTTGAGAAACAAGTATGAAGAACTTGCCCCAAAGTCTCACCAAATAGAAATGAAGTTGCAAGAACAACTAAAATGAAGATGCAATATCACAACTAACTAAGACTGATTCCATTACCTAACATGTAATCTCTAGATTCAAAATGCAAAATGCTCAAAAAAATCTAAAATAGCATGAAGACTACAATGTGCTCAAATGCTCAAGTGTGCAAAATGTGCAAATCACTCTAAGAATATGATGGATTGATTTTTAAATGAGGAGTGAGGCCTCATTTTTGTAGATTTTTGAAGAGGCAAAAGAAAAGGTTAGGTAGGGTTAGGGTTAGGTTTGAGATGGATGAGGTGGCACCCATGTAGCATACACATAAGAGCCACATAAGCCCCACAAAGGTAAAAGGAAAAAATCATACACAAGTCAACTACCAATGTGATCCTCATTGGAAGAAGTGGTGAGAGACAAATAATTCGAGAGAATTTAAGGAAGAATAGGTGGATTTCTTGAGAAGAGAGAAGTCACATGTGTGAGCATCTCATCAAGATTAAAAGGGACATAAATCCTTTTTAGGTGGGATTGGAGAAAATTTTAGCTAGAAAAGCAAGTTTAGCAAGCAAGGTAAGATTTAAATTTAATTTAATTTAAACAAGTATAGAAAAATTTTGGGAAATGGAGGGATTTAAATAAAATTTACTGAAAAGATAAATATCAAGGGAACGTCTATTAAAGTAATTTTAATACATTAGGTATAGCATTTAAATTTAAATACCAAGATAATGAATAAATTTAATTAAATAAATAGTCAAATATAACAAATATAATTGATTTATTAAAATGAACTATAATGTTAAATAGGAAATATTAATTAAATTAATATAGAAATGTGAAGGACAATTTTGGGTGTCAACATTTTGCCCCTCTTTGATCCGGTTTTGAAACCGGCATCACATCAAAGAAAAGAAAAGGAATATGCCCCAGGAATTGTGTCGAAGCAACGATGGAGAGAGAGGGTGCCCCCTCTCAAGAAAATGGCTCAAAAAATAAATTTTGGGCAATTTTCTCGAAAGAAAGTTCAGAAGAGAAGAAAAGGGAAAGAAATGGAAAATTGCATGATTTTGTAAGAGATGGGAGAAAATAGGACAAAAAATGGAGACCGGGACAAAAAATGGGCCCACGGGGGCTTACAAATAGGACCCAAAAGGGTCATTTTCCATCACAATTCAAGAAGAGAGAGAGAGAGAGAGAGAGAGAGAGAGAGAGAGAGAGAGAGAGAGAGACTACAACTGGAGGAGAGAGTACGAACATATCAGAGGCCCACAAAAATGGGGGACATGGTGAGTATGAAAAACCTAGCTTGTACTTTTATTCTCTTCTTTTAAATTTAGTATTTATGTCATTTTAGCAGCATTTAATGAGGAGGAAAGGGGTTGGGGTGTAGACGTTGATTGACCAATAAACATCTTCATAGAGGCCAATAAACTGATTGGCTTCTACATGGACATCGATCAATGGATCGACATTTGCAAAGACATACTGATCAGCGCGGAGATGTCGATAGGCCAAGTTAGGAGGATATGGGGGGTTAACTGAGTCAACCCATTGACTAAGGTCGGGCCTCATGGAATGATGTTTCCTTCAATCAGAATTTATGATGATCGACATCTATGCAGGTAGAAACTGGTATGTGCAGTTTGACCAAATGGGAAAGAGGGAAGGGGCCAAGAAACACATCCCTAGGGGACGGGGACTAATTAGAGGGTGATAGGGGCATTATGCCCCAATTTGGACTATGTTGGGAAGGGAGATTATATTACAATAAAATTGAGTAAGGAATGTGACTTGAATGCAGGCACAGGTAGCACCCTTTAGATTGAATGAGTTTTGGTCTGACACTATGGAGCTGAGGGACCAGCTAACCATAGAAGAGTGGGGTCATGTGATGTTGTGGACTAAATCACATCCACAAGTGGTTGAGGATTAGAGCACATAATGCACTCATGACTGCACTGATCAAGAGGTGGCACTCAGAAACCTCTATATTTCATTTACCTATAGGGGAGGCCATAATTACATTATATGATGTGTGGAGGATCCTACAAGTACCGATCATAGGGGTGACAATAGAATATCATACAGATGGAGTTGATCCCTATATGGAGACCTGCTTCAGGCGGTGGGTGGACAGACTACAAGGGACAAGAGAGTGGCTATTATAGAGAGAAGGGATAGAGGCACAACTACTAAGACTAGACCTCTACCTGAAAGGTCTCATCGGAGGGCAGATGATGCCCAATCACGTAGGGAACAATTTTCCACAAGGATGGGAAAGGGTGCTCAGCACGATGCTAGAGGAGGAGGAGGGCCTAGTATACATCTAGGGGTATACTATCCTACGTCCTATTTACTATGACCTATACATGTATGCGTATAGGACACAGAGGACTATAAGGCCACAAGTGACACTTATACTCATATGGTCCTAGGAGCATATCATACTAGTCAGGCCAGTGCGACAACAAGAGACATGGCAAATTTATGGGGTGTATGTATGTCGATATTGGCCACTAATCATCTATGGAAACATGACATCAGTGGGGTATTGGTGGAGATATCTAGATGATATGAAGATCTTTGAGTGCACACCCTTCAAAGGGTGTGAGCCATGGGGTTACTGGAGCGAGAAGCTTGGGAGAGAGGATGGTAGCCTTGATGCATATTATTTTGATTTTGTTGAGACACACTAGTGGCAGGTAGGAATCACAGCCTATCAGATTGCATGATACATGCCTTCCAAATTCCAGAGTTAGTTTAGGGTTACACAAGATGTGATACCATATAGCTTTTAGCATCCTCTCATCACCAGGGAGGTGGGTTCTATATGGGGAGTAGGATAAGATCTGTGATGGGCCCAGAGTAGTTGGAGAGCGATGGAGAGGGTGTGATGTAGAGAATGATAGGATACAATGGTGGATGTGGGGGTGATGTTGGGGTATGCATAGTGGTGGGTCATGCACAGGCTCATTAGACTGAAAGACGCAACATAGGTACAACCAGATGAGTAGTAGGGGTAGATCATGATGGAGAGGGGGATGGAGATGAGGGTAGAGGATATGATGGGGATGATGGAGCCGAAGGGGAAAGACTGTGAGGAGGTTGGAGGGTGAGGTCAATAGTTCCCATATAGAGAGGAGGAGGGGATTAGCACAGAGGCGAGTTGTTTTGGGCCCTCCTCAGGTACCAACAATAGTAGCACCACCACCACCACCACAAGTTCCACCTCCACCACAACCATAGGGACATGAACATGCACCACCAAGATAGGTATAGGTGCCACAAGGATCCCCTATGGGACATGTGACACAGGAAGCCTCTAACACCCTATAGACATAGCTTTGTAAGGTCTTGGTAGATCTAGAGATAGAGAAGTAGGATCACATGACAATGATGGCTGAGAGGGATAGTGCACAAATAGCACTAGAGGCTTTGCAGAGGAGGGTGGATGCAGGTGAGTTCACCATGGTAGTTACACAGTAGGGAGCTGTACATGCTCAATAAGAGGTGGACAGACTCACATAATAGCTACAAATGATAAATATCGATAGGGACACATGGAAGAGGAGAGTGAAGACTTACAGGGGTGAGTGTGAGCTTGCAAGACAGGTAGCTACCCTCCCAAGGTTAGAATAGCTTTTGATAGTAACCATGGATTCATAGAGAGATGCAACCAGGTTGGGATGGGAGGCCTCCTACTAAATGGGCCTCTATCATCGCTCAGTTCCTATCGATAAAAGAGATCCACCCTTTGCAGAGAAGGACATATCAGAGAGGGGAAAAAGCAAGCAGGTCATCTGTGTCAGTGGGTATGGAACCTTTGAGGGATAGAGAAATAGGAGAGAGAGTAGGAGGCCAATCTCAACCAACCACATGAGGGTCAGCCACTGGTTATTCTGATACATTTTAATATATTTTTCTATGAGATGAGATGTACAATGAAACTTAGGTACACTATACATATGCAGTCTAGATGTATATTTTTGATGTACTATTTAATGGACTCGGTGTACTTTTATGCTTTATGATGACATTATATGGACTATGGACCTTGTACACTTATTCTTTTATGACAAATTGATATGATGATGCAGCTATATTGATGGTCCTATATTATTATGATTTATGCGTGTGCGTTGATTTATATGTGTATGCAAATTTTATGATGTGACTAACTCGTGTGATGTAGGATGGATGTGATATGTGACATGTCACGTTATTTTATATGGGATTATTATTATGATACTAACAAGTTATGATGCAGCACTTATATGAATTATATGCATGGTGAGATGATGTATGATGACTTATAATGTATGATGACCTATGATGTGATGATGTCTTATGATGTATGATTTCCTATGATGTGATGATTTTTTTATGAGATATGTAGATTATGCTGATGTGTTTATGTAGGTTGATAATGTTATGATGATTATGATATGAGATAGATGTATTTTTAATGATTAATGATAATATGCATATTATTAATGATTAATGATTTAGTTTCATGGATATATTTTATGCATAAATGCACTATGGATGGATGATGCAACATGTTTTATTTATTTACAATGTAATATAGATTATGAATGCAAGATGATATATAATGATAATAAATTTAAATGAATTTAATATTAATGCAATGAAATAGAATATGTAATATAATATGAGATGCAACCTATATGAGAAAGTAACCTAATAATGAAAATTGAAATGTGATGTAAATGAGATTAAATGGAACTAAAATTACTAAACAAATCATGAAAATCTGTGTAATAATTCAACTAAAATGTATATGCAACAAATGAAACTAAATACAAAATGTAACTAAAGTGTATAGGAAAAAATGCCATGTGCGATGAAATGAAATGCAACGATGCAACTAAAATGTAAAATGATATGTGTTTGTGTATCAAAGTAACCAAGGGAACATATAGCTAGCTTAGGATGGAGGGAGAGAAAAGGTGAATAAAAAGAAGGCCTCACCATGCCAAATGAACCTAACTAAATGAAAACTAATTAAATTCCAACTAACTAAATTCCAAAAGAGACTGTGTGGGATTAGTATCATTTTAATAGCGGAGACAACGCCCTAGGTTTGAATTTACAACATGAGGTATGCATCACATGCTAGAAAGCATGGATGACATGATTCCTTTGCGTAAATCAAATGTTCAGACAAAGAATGGTAGATGTAGACACATAGATATAGATCAAAAAACTATGGTGGAACTAATGCATTAAACTCATAGGGAGGGTCTAGTACACCCAAGTCTTCTGAGGGACTTGATGTAAGTGAAGAAAACCCTGCCCCGAGTGAGGCATGCATAACTAATATTTCTTAATCAACAAAAACGCACTAAACTTACAAGAAAATAGATCATACCACAAAATAGACATATTCCAATGTATACCAAGATATAGAAGATCAAGGAAGTCATGAGTAGGCCCGACTGAAATATAATATATAAAATCAACAAATAAGGCCTCATGACCAAGCAATTATTCGGTCCACAATTCTTGCCATGAACAAATTTGTGCGATGAAGGAGTTAATGGGTCGACGCAAGGAAGATGCATCCTAACGGGACGAGATTAAATAATTGATCAATGTTGATATTCACTGAAAATAATGTGAAATAAGTGATAGCATAGTGAATTGGTCACGATGTTGATTTTGATACAAACATATGCAGCCACTGTGTCTGAAAGCAGCACAACTGAATGTGATTCCTTTATTATTACTATGATCAATGCCTTGGCAGGTGAGGGAGAAGAAAAGCATGTGATGTGTGGATTTGGAGTGCAACGGGACATGAATTTATAAACTAGAAGGGGAGTTCCCGCACAAATATGGGACTAGGTGGAGGGAAATTGAACAGACAATGTATCACGCCTAGCGTGCTTGTTGCCAATTTTTCACCATTGAACGATAGGCCAATAGTAAAACCTTTGGACTAACATCATTATGCATCCTAACATCCTAATATATGTATGCACCCTAAAATGGTCGCCTAGACTATGGGCCCCATTTATCATTTTATCAATTTATCAAATTCCTGAATCAATGCTTTACAACATTTTCAATTCAAATCAATTTCCTTGATCAAATCGTAATTAATTCAATTATTTCAATATTTCCTAAGGTTTGATCATTTCATCAATAATCTTATTTAATTAAAAGAAAACATCCCTTTTAATTAAATGAAATAATTTTATTTAATTAAAATAAATCTTTTAATTAAATGATCTTATCGTATTTAATTAAAATCTCTCTTTTGATTAAATAATATTATCTTATTTAATTAAAAATATCTATTTTAATTAAATAAAATAATCTTATTTAATTAAAAGAAAATTCCTCTTTTAAATAAATAAAATCCCCACTTAAAGCTCTCTTTTTGATAAAAAAGGAAATAAATCAAATAAAAAATAAATAAAAATCTTGCATTCTCTACATCTTCCTAAGTGGTGAGCTTTTTTTTTTGCCTCTTAATCATAGCCCTTTGATCTTGCCTTTTGAATATTTAAAGCACATGGATCAACCAAGATTTAATCTCCACCATTGCTTTATTTTCCTTTTTTAACCTCTTAATCTCCCCCGTCCATTGCTCTTTATAAGGAAGCCTCTCCTTCTCATTTGCATAATTATGGTAATCAAAAAACACACACATTCTTTAGTTTATTGTTATGCTGTAGGATTGGAGAGCAATTTTGGAGGAGAATTTGAGCACTTGAGCTTGGATATTGCAACTTCTCTCTTCTTGTCTTCTTCTCTCATGCATT
>MU227936.1:4310915-4351822 GCA_018584345.1 Thuja plicata | reverse complement strand
TCAAGATCTACATGTATATATAGAGTGAAAGTATATCTATGAAAGTATATAATGTGCACATGTACATATAGAGTGAAAGTATATATCAAGTGTACATGTATTTACATAAAACATAGAGATCAATGTACTGTAAGCTCATGCAGTTATGTGTCAATAATGTCAAACATAAATTTCAAAGTGTACATTACATATGTCAATCGACTCTAAAGTAGATATAAATGAAATAATATACACACATATGTACACATGTTCCAAATTTTATGTTCCAAACATCAAGATCACTATATCACGTACACATATATAACACATACATACACATGTTTAAGATCAATGAATCACATCTATTGAAAGTACATGTAAATAGGATACATGTACACACATACAATATAGAGCACAAAAGTATATCTATGAAAGTATATAACATGCACACATGTACATATAGAGCATGAAAGTATATAACACATATACACATGAAACATCAATCATTTAGATCAAGTATGTAAATATTAATCATAGATCAAGTACATGTAAACATAAAACATGGAGATGAATGTACTGTAAGCTCATGAAACATACATGTCAATCATGTCAAATATAAATCAAAGTGTACAATACATATCTCAATCGAATCTAGAGTAGATATAAATGAAATAATATAACATCTAAAATATGTATGTATGTAATATGTCCATATCATATATGAAAGTGCCTAGGACTCATCATGACGACTCCTAATTAAGCGGTCATGCCCAGAGAGACTATCATGCTGTGAAGGATGTGTAGATCCCTACATAAAAGGAGATATATATATATCTATATATATATATATATATACATATATATATATATATACATATATACATATATATATACATATATATACATATATATATATACATATACATATATATATACATATATATACATACATACATACATACATACATATATATATATATGTATGTATGTATATATATATATGTATGTATATATATATATATACACATCTTATTAAGTTTGATAAAATATTACAACAAAACATGTTATAAAGTGTGGAAAAACATGTATTACATGTGTACACACGTCAAAAAATTAAAAACTCACCTATCCACTACTGATGTCATCATCGAGTGAGTCCCGACGACATACACGATCAGTGCTCAAAGAAGGAGTAACAAGAGGCATATCCTGGTAGAGAAAAAAGTAAATTTACATGCATCTAGATGAAATATTTCAAATTTTTAAATAACTTAAATTGTAACATTAAATATATATAATCTGATAATTTATACCTGTGTAGATGGTGGCACCTGATAGTACTCAAACTCCCTATCCTCGATCCTATCAACCAATATATCAAAATTTTGTTGCGTTTGGTCCAAGCTCATCTCTGCATCTGCAACATGTGTAGACTGCACATGTCTCTCTAGTGATGAATGCAATGAACTAACCAAATGAGATGGCATGGAAGTTGTATCATCATGTGTTAGCAAATCTAGGTAACCTGTAGCGGCCATGTTGAAGTCAACATACTCAAGGCCAACATCAGAGAACAGGTGCCCTACACTGACTGAAGAGTATGTACACTATGCCTCTCCCTCTGCAACAATAGAGTGGTTAGTGGGTGGATCCTCACGAGCACTACCACTATGGCCACGGTCCAGGTGAGAATGAGGTGGCTGGGTGAATCTGACAGTGCCCACACGAGATCTAACACTCAATATGGGGATATCATGCTCTTCTACTATAAATGCATAAACATCCAACAGATCCTTAGCCAAGCTATAAAATGTGACTTGTGTTGTCTCTCTTTTAAGTCCCTCTAGACTGGAAAGTGAAGGGATCCCGACTGCAGTATACATGTCATGTGCAGTCCTGCTAGAGGATGCTCCAACTGACGATCTGGAGTGTCGTTGAGACATCAAGTACTAACCAACCTGATCGCTTGATATAGATGCAGCAGCTGCTAAAATATCCCCCACACTATCAATCGCACCTCGAAGCTGGGTGCTACGGATAACATCATTTTCAAGAGGAGTTAATGACATATATGATGTATACATGTACATATATATATGAGATAATATATATACTTGACATATATATGTATATATACATACATACATGTACATACAATATGACATGTATATAATGCACGTATGCAATACATGTACATGTATATAATGCATGTATGACATACATGTACATGTATACATTTGTGTATGTATATGACATGTACATGTACATACATTTACATGTGTACATATGATGTATACAAGTACATGCATATGACATGTACATGTATTAATATACATGCATATGACATATACATACATACATATATATATACATGTGTATGTCATATATATATAATGTATATATATATATACATTATATATATATATGACATACACATGTACATATATACATATATAATGTATATATATATACATTATATATATATGACATACACATGTACATATATATATATATATATACTTGTGCATATACACATGTATGTATATATTATATGCATATATATACATTACACATGTACCATATATATATGTGTGTGTGTGTGTGTGCACATTCAATGCATATATGTATATACATGCATATATTATATATACATATATATATATGCATATATATACATATATATGTATATACACACACACACACATATATATATACACATATATGCATATATACACATATATACATACATATATACACATATACATGCATATATACATGCATATATACACATATACATGCATATATACAAACAATATATATATATAAAATAGTATACATGCATATATACAAATAATATATATTAAAAAATGCAAATAGAAATGTCAAAAACCTGTTTGCGACATTCAGAAAATTGGAAGCCCCCACAGTTTCGACCCAGCTGAAACAATGAAAATGACTATTTTGGCTGGTTGTTAAATGCAGCTAAAAAATACCTAACCTACTTTCGATCGAAATTAGGTAAGTACTTTTGATGGAAAGTAAAAAATTAATTTTGATCTAAAGTAACTTACGATCAAAAGTACCCATTTTTGGTACTTTCGATCGTAAGTTACTCTCTTCCGATCGAAAGTTTTATCTTGTTCCGATTGAAAGTATGCTTTTTTTTCATGGGCCACGCTTTTCGGGGTGAAATACTTCCTCCCAAAAAGTGTAACCCACTATTCGGGGTGAAATTCATACCAATTCAATCCATCTTGAAGTTCTTTTGTCAACCCTACTCATACTTTTCTCATCGAGTTCAACAATCACTAGTTTTAAGGGCTAGTAGCCCTATTAGCCCTAATTTGGAGCCAAAAACCTTATAACTTCAAAAAATTACAAATTAACCCCCAAAATAGTCACTGATCCTGACATCCTTTTTGACACCCTTCAATATTTTTAGGGTTTGGGGTCACCAAGTTGTCTGTATAGTACTTATTGCAGAATGGGTCATTTTCCTTAAAAATAGGGCTATTTATATTATTTCAAAGAAATTGTTGATAAATCAAATTCACCAACTCATAGAACTATCTCTAGGGATTCTCTAATACCCTACCAACACTCTCCAACCAATAGATCTCTCAATCCAATCCAATCCAATCCAATCATGCATCCAACCTCTGACTATCATCAACTTGCTCCTAGTCGAGTATCCACTGTCTAGCCTAGGGAAAGCTATTAAAAATAGAAAACAAAACTTCCTGTAACTGTAAAAAAATAAAAATAATGTACAAGGTTTCCAATTTACATCCTCCATAGGCCATCAAGATCCCATGGTGGGAATTCATCGTGGAACCATATTTACACATACAAACCCTTACACTGGCAATGAACAATCTAAGAAGGTTCTATTTTTATATAAGCAATCAAAACTGTACAAAATATCACAAGGAGTAATTATAGTGCAAGGAAACAAATATAATAAAATATACTACACATCAAAACAAGTCCTTCAATCCATGTTCACTTTATTCAAGCTAAATCTTGCAAACCGTGTACAATACAGTAAACTGTCAATAAAATCCTTCTTAGGAAATGTAACTAGAATTTTTCCAACCTCCATACAATTCTTGGAAAGCCCTTATATATGTCCCATGGGCTCATAAAAACTACCTATCCTAACCCATAACTTCCATTAGGGCCTTTTTCAATTCTTGTCCAAATGTTGTCATGCAACATTAGAAAGTTGTAAAAGTTGCTCGAGCAACATTTTTACAACTTTTACTATTTCATAGCTCTAACCAAATGAATGGGTTCCATAAGGGTTCTAAGAAAAACCAAGACCTAATCATACTTCAAATAGGTCCTTTTGTGCACTCTAGGTGTCATTTCCACATATTCTCACATTTTGGCTTCCAAAACATAAATGGGGTCTTTTGGACCAAATTGACCACAACAAAAATACAAGACTACAAAAATAACACAACATCAACCTAACACAACCTTAATTAAGTACAACACCCTAAGAAGATAATCCACAACAAAAAGGCTCATGTACATGAAGAGAGTGTTGACTTTTGTGTTGAAATAAATAAAAATGATCAAGAATACACTATGGAAGAAGAATCCTATATGTCTCCCTTGGATGAATTTCAGAATATAAAAAGATATGAAGATGAAACTATAGCACAAGTATTCATGGGGGTTTTTAACATTTATAAAGAAATAACTGTGGATATAAAGCCTTCATTACCAGATAAAATGTATGAATTAGGGATTTACTATAATCCTCAGGTAAGACTTCTTCTCAAAATTATATATGAAGGTATTTTAGAAGAAGAATCTAGTGATGTTTCAAATTTAAATAAGGAAGAGAATGCAGATTTAAATGAGGAAGAATATATGTGTGAAATGATTCACGATTCCTTTAGTTTAGAGGAAATTTCAGATTTGCTAGATAAAGAATATCAGAAACATGTTCAGAGAAATGGTGAAAATTTTTGAACTCATTCCACTAAAATAAGCGAGTTAATGGATCAATGCATATTAAGGAAGTATCAGATTCCCGGAAGGATGATACACCAGATGAACACATACATTATGGTAGATATAATGAGGGGAATATGACTGAAGATGATTTTGAAGATTCTTTGAATATCCATATGATGAAGTCCATGAAGAATATGAAGAAATTCTCTCAAGAAATGATTTGTTCGTGAATCCATTTTGTGAAGCCAATGTGACCCATCCAAAATATGAAGATGAAATAGAGCTATATGCAGTACAAGAAGAAATTGTAGTAGATAATATTCATGGAGATATGAGTCATGTTGAATCTCAAAAGAAATCATCCAGTTAAGAACTGCATCCAAAATTTGAAGATGAGATGGAAACACATACAATGCATATACTAGAAGACATTTTAGCAGAGATGAAATAGATACTAGTATGGTTAATGAAGCAGATGACCCTGAGGAAGATCCATTCATTAAAGGTGTGCATTGTGATACACCTGATGATTTCTCATATGATCAACATGAAGAAGACACTAAGGAGTGCATTGATGAAGAGGAACTAGCAAGTATTATTAAAAAGAAAGATGTCCTTAGCACAGGTATACATTATGAACATCAAGTTGAGGTAAGTATTTCTGAAAACCCTATAAAAGGATCTTTGAAAAAAATATTAGAGGAAAGTCATACAAATCATTATAATAATACTTTCAAAGTTTATTTTTCTATATGCTCTAATCTAGTATATGAAGCAGGAAACCA
Organism: Thuja plicata; assembly: GCA_018584345.1. Taxonomy (NCBI): domain Eukaryota; kingdom Viridiplantae; phylum Streptophyta; class Pinopsida; order Cupressales; family Cupressaceae; genus Thuja; species Thuja plicata. Next base: position 4,346,090 of record MU227936.1, on the reverse strand, counting down.
AGTACTAGGGCAAAATGACTACAAAGATGTTTTTTTTTTCCTCAATAATACTTTTTGAGAAAGATAAGATATATCCTAAGTATGAGGAAACAATTAAGGAGGGTGTACACCTTCAGTATTCTCATAATTTTTCAGAGGGGAAGAGATACAATCAAGTAGTGATGTTCCTGGATGAATATTTAAGTAAACATAAAAGATCTAATATCTCTGACTTACCACAAAGATTGGCAAGCAGTCTTAGAGCCTGAATGTACAATGGGTACTCTATGCATGTTGATCAAGAAACTAAGTATACTAAGAAAGGGTTGATGATGACATGTTTATAATTTTCTTGATGTTACACAATCAAAACAAAATCTTTGACAGAGGAAAGCATTGATGTTTACTTTTTGGGGGCCTGGGGCCACCCAATAATATTTTGCATCAGATTGAAAATAAAGGGAGTTCTCTTTTCCTTTTTAATCATTATATAGTCCCAGATGTTTCTAATTGATGTATTTCTATTACTATTTTTTGCATGTAATGGTTTTCTTCTGTAGAGACAACTATAATTTTTCTATGCTCACAAGGAGCATGCGTCCCCAGAAAGAGCCACTGTTGGCTCATAATTTCCAAATGATTATCCTTCTTCCCTATCTTATTTTATCTTATTTTATCATGTATTTTCTTAGCATTTCTTTGTTTACCACATTGTTCTTGCTATAATAATAGTTACTGCATGTTGTTGTTTTCCCGTAGGGAAGGATTCCATGGTTATCTAGCTAACTGACACCGAGAAATCCTTGTCAACATGTATGTATGGCAGCAAGAGTATTTTTCTTAAACCCTAAAGGTGGTCAGTATTATTAGACTTAGTCACCGGTCGTATAGTCAAAAATTGCATCGAGTTAGCTGTGGAGAGTTTGTTCGAGGAGCCAAATGGAATTAAACAAGCCACCTAGTGAGATCAAGATCGATGACTCATGCAATCCCACGATGAGATCATCCTTACGTAACAGTTGGTCATGGGATAGCGAAAGAGTACCACCTATCCTACGTTATTGATCAAATGGATTAAAGATCAAATTAATTAAATTTCATCATTTAGCATGTGGTCTTAATCAATGATCAAGATCTTTTTCATAAGAAGAGGGGCCCAAAAGTTAGCATGCTTCAGAGGTTAAGTGAATGATGAAGATCTACGGTTGTCGTCATCTCATGGGTAAACCTGCAAGATATTTATTTACTATGGGATAACAAGATCAAGACACGTGGAAAGTTTCAATGAGGGAAGAGGTGTTCGAGATAGTTAAAAGGGTGAAAATATCGACAGTCATCACTATCCCATGAAGAAATTTGCAAGGTCTTTATTTCAGGTGGGATCACGAGATCAAGCTGCATGTCCTTAGTTGTCAGATGATGGATCGTTAAAGGCTATAAAAGAATCAATGATTGTCGTTCTCCCACGAAGAAAGTTGCATGATGGTTATTTTGTCTGGGATAACGAGATCATGTCAAGTGTCTTGGGTCTGCAAATGATTGAACAATAAGATAAAGAACCCAGGGTTTTCTCTGACAAGTTGCATCGCGACCATCAATTTGAAGCATGTGCTAAATAATGGTGTTTTTAGTAGTTTGAAGGTGAAACAAAGGCATTGTAAGAATAGAGCTTCAGCAAACCAGAAGGTGACAGATGGTAGTGTAGGATTTAAACTAAAGATAAAAGGGAAATAAAGAGTAGGTGTTTCTTTTAAAAAGGATCCAACGGCTAGAATTATGACTTTCAACGGCTACAAACTATTTTTTGAGAAGATTTGGATTGTTTTCTATTGTAACTATGATGTTCAGTTGTTGATCTTAGGGTTAGGTATTAGTTATGAAGAGACACATTGGTCTGAAGCTTGTATGCATCCCTTGGATTACATATTTATAGGGATACCAAGACCAACGAAGATGGGATTTTTTAAGATTACAATTAAGAACTTTCATAGAATAAGATTTACAACTACAACATGAACTCAAATGTACTATTCTTTCAAAAGCAATAAAAGATAATTATTTCTCTATCTCACTTGTGGTAAGAAGTCTAATTCATTTCAATTAGTCTCTTGCAATTATTGAAGGAAGTTCAATTTCTATTCTTGCAATGCTTGTGTAGAGATTTTATTTGCCTCATATCCCTATTTGATTATCAAGGAGTCCGTAAAAAGAATGTGTTTCCAGCTTCTTGTTCAATTAGTCTCCTAACCAGGGGAGTTAAATTAATTTGAACCAGCAAGGATATAAATAGGCCTAATTTCTATGCATCTATAGCATTTGAGTAGTTGATGCTATTGGAATATATACTTTCTTGCAAGGTTGTACATAGGATTAAAATTGGATTAACTCTATTGCCCAAGTTGAAATAGGCATTGGTCTTATAAATTATTGGATTATAATCATTTGATTCATTGTTCAAAGTATTTTTGTATTCTATCCATCATTCATTTATTTTAAGCATATATTTTCAAAGCATTCTTAAAACTAACTAAAGTATTTGAGTCTTGCAGTTTATGTTGTGTTTGATCACAATTGTATTTCTTTCAAGTACACTTGCCCTACTTGAAAGAGAGGTTTGAGATGCATCAAATATGCTATAAAAAGCCTTAACTATGGAGGATAAGTTAAGGTATAGGCCTATCATCCTTGGTCTTGGAGAGCCAAAATTGCAGAAGTTCCAACCTTGCTTTTGGTTGAACTTGTTAGTTGACCAAATCACTTGGGTTTCCCAGCATTGGATTGGCAAGTCCATAGGAAATTTGATCTGTTGTTTTGGGCACCAACACAACTTTCAAGATAAGGTATGGACATTATGAATTTTTTGTCTTATCTTTTCATTTGACTAATGCACCTGCAACATTTATGAACTTAATGAATAATGTATTTATAGATTGTCTGGATAAATTTGTAGAGATATTCATTGGTGACATTTTGATTTATTTAAAGAACATGGAGGAGCATGAGGAACACTTGCGAATATTTTTACAGTTTCTGAGAGACAAGAAACTTTATGGTAAGTTATCAAAGTGTTCTTTCTATAAGAAGGAAATTCATTATTTGGTTCATATCATCTCTACATATGGAATTGCAGTAGACCCTGGAAAGATTAAATTTATTCTTGAGTGGCCAGCTCCACAAAATGTAAGTGAAATTAGAAGATTCATAGGGCTTGAAGGATATTACAAGAAATTTGTGGAGGGATTCTTGAAAATTTACGCTCCTATTACATCCCTTCATAGGAAAGGGAAATGATACAAGTGGACTGATACATGTGAGAGGGCATTCCAATTTTTGAAACAGAAACTCACATCCGTTCCTATCTTGATCATACCAGATCCTAATGAAAAATTCACAGTTATTACAAATGGTTTAGGGGAAGGTCTTGGAGGTGTGCTTATGCAATATGGTAAAGTAGTGGCTTATGAGTCACGAAAGCTAAAACAATATGAGGTTAACTATGCACCTTGTGACTTAGAATTAGCTATAATTGTACATGCATTATTTATATGTGGAGGCATTAGCTTTTGGGTAAGCTGTTTGAGTTGAAAACAAATAACATGGGACTTAGGTATATCTTCACACAAGCTAATCTCAATTCTAGATAGAGACGTTGGTTAGAGTTTCTGAGTGAGTACGACTTTGGCATTGAGTACATAAAGGAGAAAGAGAACAGAGTAGCAAATGCTCTAAGAAGAAGAAGAGACATTTCTTCTATTTCTACTTCTAGGACACATTTGAGGAATCATGTGTTACAGAACCTTCCAAGTGATGACCATTATGAGATGGTTAAATCAGCTTTAATTATTGATTCATCAGATCACTATTTTTATAGATACGCTATAGATGAGGATGGTATTATGAGATACCAAGATAGTGTGTACATTCCCGATCAAGTTGGGTTGAGGAAATTGGTTTTAGAGGAAATGTATTGCACTCCATTTTTAGGACATCCAGGGGCAAACAAGATGATTTTTGATTTGAGGCCACTATACTTTTGGCTAAGTCTTAAGCATGATGTGATAGCTTATGTAGCCCAATGTTTAGAATGCCAACAAGTGAAGGTTGAGCATGTCCACCTAGCTAGAATTTTATACCCACATGATATTCCACAATGCAAAAGGAAAGTTATTAGTATGGACTTTATTTAGGGATCACCCATGACATGATGTAGACATGATGTCATTTTGGTTGTAATTGACAAACTAACCAAAGTAGCTCACTTTATTCCAGGGAGGTTGAGAGATGGATCATTGGCTTTGGCCAAGAAGTTTGTTCAAGAGATTTTCAAGCTGCAAGGTGTGCTAGAGACTATTATATCAGACAGAGACACATGGATGACATCAAGGTTTTGGACAACCTTGAATGCTTCCTTGGGTCCATGATTGAACTTTAGCATAACCTATCACCCTCAGATAGATAGGAAAATAGAGAGATTAAATAAGGTGTTGGAGGATTTGCTCCATATGTACTACATGGATCAACAATACAAGTGGGAAAAGTATCTTCCATTGGTAGATTTTTCTTATAAAAACTCTTACCATGCATCATTTGAGGCACTGTATGGGCGGAAGTGTCACACTCATATTAGTTGGGATAGAGTATAGGACAAGATTATTATTGGTCCTGATATGTTGAGAGATATGGAGGAACATATGACTCTAATCCGTGCATGGCTAAAGGATGCAGTTGATTAGTAGAAGAGTTATGCAGATAAGAACCATACTTTCAGACAGTTTCAAGAAGGGGACAAGGTATTTTTTTGTATGAGATCACATAAGAGTTCTATTTCATTTGGCAAGTCTTCAAAGCTTGCACCAAGATATGTGGGTCTTTTCGATATTTTGGAGGTTATCAACCCCATTGCCTACAAAGTTTCTTTACCACTCACTCTATCCTGAATCCATAATGTCTTTCATGTTTCCTTGTTGAAACCCTATCATCTAAATGCATCTCATATCATAGATTGGCGTGCATTGTAGGTTTAGGATCCAGGGGTGGTGCTAGTGTAGCCTACCCACCTCATTGACCAACGTACCATCAAAGTGCGTGACAAAGATGTATTTCAGTATAAGGTCTAGTGGGACCAATTCTCTATCAACAATGCTACTTGGGAGGATGTAGAAGAGATGCATAAATTGTTTATGTATTTATTTGCATAGAATTTATCTTTTATTTTAGTTATGCTTATGTTTAGTGTTTGGTAGAAATATTTTATGTGCTTTCACAAGACATCGAGTCGATGTCTCTTCCTAGAGGGGAGGGATGTCATAACCCGACTAATTAGACTCCTAATTTCTAGGAATTGTTAACAACATTGTGGACTTGGTCGGATGTTTCTTGACCTAATTTGTAGACATGTTAGTCTTGTTTTCTGTTTGATTATGCAACTTATATGATCTTATGCTATGATTTTGTCATTATTTTATGATGATGAATTATTGTTGATGAAATAATAATTGTTTCAATGGATATGATGCAATTTACTTTCGATTATGATTTATGGACTAACCTACTGATGATCAATCTAGTGGTTTAGTTGTTTTGGGAGGATTGAAGGCGGGGGTGTGCTTCAGGTAGAGGAGGCTAGCTCCTTGGTAGTGGCGAGATCGGAAAAAATTGGTTGCACACACCACTTAGTTATTAGACATATACTGTATGATAGTTAAAATGTTTCATTTAAATATTTTAACTTTCATGGTTAATAGATTGGTATGAAGTATGATTTCTTTAATTATGATTTACGCGTGTGTGGAAGCATATTCTGAAATCTTGTATGATTTAAATAATTATTAAAAGAAACCAAAAATACTATGCTTGATTTAAATTAGTATTGTTAAATCCCTTATTAAGTTCAATATTGAAAATTAGTATTGGAATAGAAATATTCATATAATAGTTGATGATATTTTAAAATGATGTTTTGCTGGAGTTTTGTTTTAATTTAACTGAACAAACTGGCATAAAAAATATCTAACATTCAGTTGAAAACTAAGAGTGGGGAATTTAATGCAAGAAGTCAAACTTGGAAAAATTCTCCTTGGCATGCTATTTTAATGTCATGAAGGACTCTTGGTGGTGGAGGAGAAATATGGAGAAACTTAATAAATAGGAAAAAGGTAAGGAGAGATGGGAGATGAGAGGAAGTGGGGTGGAGATTTGTGAAGAAAAATACACAGCAGTTTGGAAGATTTTCAGGTTCCATTTCCTTGATTCTTTTTTTCCTTCTTCATTGCAATTCAGTTGTTCATGTTAAACAATGCTTAGTTAGTTTTTTTAAAATAGAGAATGCCTTCACAAACCTAGATTCTTTATTAATTTAAAATATTAGTTTGATGTCTTTTGAAAAAAAATTTACTTCTCTATAACAACACTCGCCATTTTGTTTTACATATATTCCTTTGACTTTTAAAGTTAGACAAGTCTAGTTTATTTTTATATATATAAAGACATATGTCTATTTTATTTATATATATATAAATACCAGTGTTAGTTAAAAATTTTCTTTGAGTGTCTTTTGAAGTTTTAATATATATGCTTTTCTGATTCCTTATCAATCTCTCTCTGTGTAAACTGCTTTTCCTTCTCTAAAGGTTTGGGATCTACTTGACCGTTGTAACTATCTTAAGTATTAAGACATGTGTCTAGTTTATTTATATATATATATATTAATCCAGTCTTCAATATGGAGTTAAATTTTTCTTGGAAAACCATAGTTACACCGTTAGGAATTTTAATTTAAACCTATGTCTTCTGGAGGCCGTAGCTATTGCTCATCCTGGAGACGAGGAGACACATAGTCAGTTGATTTTGTCTCTTGAAGATGGAAGAGGTCTAAGAAAGCTTAACGGAGAGCTCAGCCTAGGATCTCTCAACAAACTCACTGCCACACAATTTCATACTATAGTCGGTCATGACTTGGCATCCACGGATGTGGATAGTCTACCGAATACTCCCCGCATGTTTGGGAGTAATGAAGGCTTTACTCTATGCATAGTTCATGGCATGGATGTCATGGTAACTAGTCTGAATGGCAGAGTCACTCCCCGTGCTGATTCTGACTTGGCACCCTTTGCCGAATTTGATACGTGGGAATAGGGACTTTCAAATTCTCCCTTGCGCGGTCCTACAGATACAATTTCTAATGCATAAAATTGGCTTCAATCTCTGTTGTTGTGTGGTGGTGTTGATCACACTCAAATTTCTCAAACAGGTCAAGGTCTTTCTGATAAGAAGGCAAGCCATATGGTTGGTTTCCCTACCAGGATTAAGGATACAGAAGACGACTCTATGGTTTCAAAAGTACCAAATATGGCGGGGAGTAGTAATGGTATGGAAATCAAGAAACTGGAAGGCCAAACACAAAAATAAATCAACATCAATTTGTGTGATGGAAGGTATGATGTGCAGTATCAAGAAGAGGATATATTTGACTCTAATTTTATTTGGAGAAGGCTCATTCGGAGTGTGCTGGAACAAAGTCTGGCGAAGTTGAGATCTTCTCAAGGTCTCGTTATTCTCTGAGATTTGGAATAGGAAGCAGGGGATGCAACAATAAATGGCTGCGCCGGTTGGACTTCACGGGGGAGATTGTTGGGATGTGAAGCCCAACGTTCACATGACCATTCACTTTCCTCTGTCTCTTCATAGTAGAAGATCTCTCTATAAATGGCTGAGTAGTCGTGTATTATATAATGATTACATGTCTTGTATTGTATCATTGATTGAGTTAATATATGGATTTTGTGCTTCTTCATTATCCAGCTGTAACATCCTATGAATTTCAGAAGCAAAAGCATTTGGATTATCAAGAATGAACCCAGACGTAAAGAAATCTATTTTATAATAGACCATCACTAGGTCCTTAACAGACTTTCCAGACTTATCTTGACTTGTCTGTCTTTGCCCTCTTCCACAATTCTTTCATGACGTTTTTCCTATGTCGCACACCACCCATGCGCTCAAGAATTGCATAAAGCTCAAATCTGAGAGCTCTTAAATCTTCTTATGGTTCAGCTTCAGGCTTATCTTCCAAGCCATCCCACCAATGCACATGGCAAATTCTTTTAGCTTTTGCAAGCCCAACATCAATCTTTACCGAGCCTAAATTTCTAAGAAATTCATTGATGACAAAATCGACTTCATCTTCTTCTATCTCTGCTCTAACCTCACCTAAGCTCTGATACCAATTGTAAATATTAAACGAACAAAGAAACAAAATGAAAACACAATACAAAGAAGACAAAGCACAATAGACACGATTTTATCGTGGTTCGACAATTTGCGTACGTCCACACTCGAAGCAAGGAATCCATATATTAATTTAATCAATGATACAATACAAGACATGTACTCGTTATACAATACATGATTACTCAGCCATTTATAGAGAGCTCTTCTAATATGAAGAGATAGAGGAAAGTGAACGGTCATGTGACCGTTGGGCTTCACATCCCAAGATTCTCCAACCCGAGTAATTTCCCCAAATTTGTAGTGACTCTAAAGAAACAAGCCAGTTATAAATTCCAGTACACCAGTGGGTAAAATCAAAACTCTTGTGGATAAGTCTTTTATGAATTCTTGAAGTATAAATAATACTGTATTTATATTCTTTCAGTTCGGAGTTCGGAGTTAGTTTCTTGTTAAAAATAAAGGATTTATTTTCCTGACCAGATTAGTAAATTGTAATTCATTGATTTCTCAACTTCTAGTTACGAGAGCTGAGATGTGGTTTCGCCTTAAATTCTTACTAAAAATAACCTATAATTATTCCTCTATGAGGACTGCTATTTTCTTCTAAAGAATTTCACATAGAATTAAAATGGAATATTTAATATATTACTGATAGAAATCAAGCTAGAATGGGAAACTTGTTATTATTATCTTTCATAAGATTATGATGTATTAGATTATATCTCAGCTCTATATGCAAGAACCACTTTTTTTTGTTTGTGTTTTCTTATGTGTTCGAGTGCATTTAAAAATATTAGGAAAGGGTGTTGTATGTGGAATACCAGGAAATGGTAAGTTGTTGTTCTTTGCCTACGAGTGGAAACCTGGTACTTGATTGCTTTGGCCAATGCTATGGAAGCACATGTTTTCGTAAATGTGTTTGGGTTATGTTTTATCTTCCTGTTTATCTGTGATTAGTTCTACTGAGACATATGTGGAAAGTAGTTAGTTTCACAGACATGTTAGATTCCTTCCGATCCACAAGTTTCGGGTTGGTAGGCTTCTCGGGCAGGGTCGGTGCACTCTTCGTTTTACGATGAGCCCTGGGGGAGCTAATCACTCTGTGGTTGGCCGGAAAAAGTGTTTGAACCACACTCTCGTCTCAAGATTGTGAATGGATAGGTGTCTGATGGCTTAGGAAACCGAAGCATGCATATGGACACTTGTCCGATGGCATATTTGATATTTTTGCTTTATTACAACCTTATGGTCTTGTACTTGATGTATGCAATTGCTTCATAATGTATGATGCAAGACAAGTTGGTTGGCATCCTTTTTGTATTTTGATGTTTCCATTTAATATGATTTGAATTTAAAGTTCGATAGTATGGTCAACTTTCTTATGTTGTACTTTTGAGTATTTGTAATCATTCGGCTTATTTGGGTCGAAATGAGTAATTATTTCTGTTAATGGAATGATAATTTTTTGTTGACTAGTCTGTGCGCTTGACCGACTCGAACTATTGAATCGACTTCATTGGAGTTTTAGCTTATTTGCTTATGTTGCTTTTGTTTGTAATTTCAGACTTTACAGCTGGTCTATTAAATAAAAGAGCTATTGTGTCTCCACTAAAAAACAAATGATATCAAGAACGTTCATCCAAGATAGGCAAGCTGATAAATTATGGTGTTAACTCGGTTTATTTATGGTATTAGTGTCTCGGGATATATCAGATGGCTTCATATGAAGAGTAAGAGCAGCCGAAAATAGTTATAATCTTCATTCTCGTTAATCCTCGAAACAGAAATGAGGTGACTCCCTTTGTTTCTCTATAAGAAAGACTAATGTCTAAGGACAAAGCAATTAAACACAAATTACATGGTGCCATCTACATTACATTACATGTAAACAAGAGAGTGATCAAGTGAAGGAGAAAGATGGTCAAAAGAGGAAGCCTGCAGTGGTCCAGCTATTGAAGGATTCTCAATGTAATAGATGATTGAACTCCCATGATTGTGTTTTCCTTCGTAAGTGGTGATCACAATTCCTTTATCATGCGCGTCTCTTTGCACTGTTTTCTTAACATTACAATTGCTGGTAAAGCACTTGTAATAATTCCTGAACATTAAAAATGGGAGCGTTGAGGAAATGGAAGCAGCTCTTAAAATACATATTAAAACAATCTACGCAGAGGTGATCAAAAACCCTACCTGTGATTAGGGTTATTGTTGACCAATTTCTTCCCATACTTACGCCATTTGTACCCATCGTCCAATATGTCAAATTCAGACCGGGTCTTAATCGCACATTTGGCAGCTCGTCGAGAAATCTTCTTAATCTTGGTCTGCTCCCTTCTTCTGCAGTGCAAGATAACATATAAATAATGAAACGGATTGCAGACATATGATTTCTCCACTCTATAATGTTATTGTTGTGTATAGATTTTAGTTCTGATTCTCTATGTGTCAGATCAAATTATGTTCTTTCTTTAATGATTCATGAGTTTGGTCTGATTTTGATGAAAAACATTAGACAATCAAAATTACTAGCTATGTACATTAATGAAAAGGATAATAATTACAGTATAGAAAATAAACTGATTTTTTTCTCGATATTTCAGACCAAACAATATGAAGTTTTTGTTGATGATCAAGAGCATATAAAAAACTAAACAAATGGCGAATTTAAGTAAACAAATAATTGAACAAAGAACACAACATACAAGTTGTGTGTTCAACATTAATGACTACATCCCACTGAAAAGCAAGGTAGTCAATGTTTTATTAAAACTTTTTCTTTTAGTTATAGCACCATACACTAATGCCTATTATATAAATCACTTAGTTTGGAAAGTCTGTGTGGAAAACAAAGAAATTAAATGGTCCAACACTATTAGACCTTACACTCAACACCTTGATCTATATTGAAGAAAAAACTTACACAATCAAAATCAGAGTCTATAATACTATTGTATATAGTTTTTGGTTTTGTTTAAGTGTTTTTTAAGACATTGAGAGCCAAAGTAAGTTTATTTTTCAATAGATCTCAGATTATAATTCTATTGAAAAAAAAATCCTTACACAATCAAAATCAAAAGATATGTACAATATATTCATTATATTAATGTAATGTATAAAAAAAAATATTCATAAAAAATAAACAAAATAAACTACTTTTTTTTCCATGACATGTCGGACCAAACTCAATAAAGTTTGATCCTACACATAAAAAAAAAACTTACACAGCTTACACAACCGTAAGCAAAAGCTTTAATAATAAAAACATAATCTTTTTTCAACATGCCAGACCAAACACAATGTACTTTGATCTATACATAAAAGGAAAAACTTACACAACCAAAACAAAAAGCCTTAATAATGAAACACATACTAACACTAAAACAGAATAAACTAGTCTCTATCCAATTTGAAGTAAATTTGTGGGGAGAAGGTTACATAATTGGCTGAAGGAGGTGTGGGTCGCTAACTGTAAGCTTGTTAGCTTTAGTAGCCGATGTTTCTGGCTGAGATGCAGATGAGTAAGCCATTGTTTTTTCAGCTAAACAAAGTAGGGTTTTCAATAGAGAATTATCTCCTTTTATTTCCTTGCAATTGAATAGGTGAGAGGAAATTGAAGGCCAACAAATTCTAGTAAACATTGAATCTTTTGATGCTCTATTCATATCGTAGTAGTTAATTCTTATTCTCTACAATTTTCTTTAGGAATAAGTGCATGACTTGACTTGGACTTAGAATTAGGGCATCACTTTCACTTGACCGCTGATTTCCACTTTTTTCTTCTTTTGACTGTTGAAGAGTAAAAATGTTGGAATAGAATGCAGCCGCCCTAGCCAAAGATATGACATGCTCCTAACTTATGTGGAAATTTTGATTTCTTTCCAAGCGTACCACATGACTTTATTGCACGGGAAAGGTGATGTCATTACAAGATCCGTCACTTGTACAAAAAATTCTTCAAGCCATTCAAAGTATGAGTTGAATGGCCACATGATCAGGTCCTTTAGCTAGTGACTGGTTTTGTCTCTACCAAGCATGAAGATGTGAATGGAGTTAAATTCACGTACAAAAGGATTAAGGACAACCTGTCACTTCAATTTCTTTTCTCTTACTACCCATATTTGACTTGACATTTACTGTACTATGCTTCACTATATATTTTGACCATCTAACATTCTTGTACACGGGTTTTGAATTGTAGAAATGACAATGTCATCTAGGTACTTCTCTAATAGGAATTTGATCTTGGCACGTATGCATGTTCTATAGGTTCCATCAATGAATAATATGATCCTTTGTTATGGTATTTAGTAATCCTAACGTGTGGATGATTAAGCAGAATTTGTAATTTTAATTGTAATTAATGTACCTGAGGTGCTATTGGATGGTATTATTACAGTTTATTAGTTGACAAAAGAGTATTTCTTTTATAAAAAGATGGACATATTGTTAGGTTTTAAGGATAGACATCTTAGTAGGTTTTATAATTGTATTAATTAACGTTTTAGGAGTGGGAGAGGGGGAAGAAGAGAAAAGAATGTGTCTTAGGAGTGAGAGAGTGGAACAGAAGAAATGAAAGTGGTTAAGTTATAAAGAAAATTTATATTTCTTTATTTTTGTTTTCAATAAGATCATAATGAGGAAATTGGAATTATATTATAAATGTAAAGATTGTATCTATGTTTAGTAGTCCAAGTGGATGAAATGGTGGTGTTGTACACAATAGAAGAGATACAAGTTTGATTCAAAAAGTGAAATTTGACATATGTACATGCATCTTGTAGAAAAATATAAATAGTATTAATGTAGAAAATTATATAAAGTAAATGGGAAATTGTTCTTCTTGTACACATCTCTCAAAAGAGTGAGAGGCATCAGATTAGTGTCACAAAAATTTGGTAATGACAGTTTCTTTTTAATTTGTTTTTTAACATCTTTTATATAATGGTTGATAGATGTCTTATAGGATTGCTAAAAGGAAACTAGGTGATGGAATATAGTTTCCTATACCGATCTATATGAGAGAGTGAATGCCAAAATTTCTACATCTAATTAAACATAAAAAGAAAATATTCAAAAATAAATAAACTCCTAATACAACATATATGTGGAAAAACCCTTTTGGGAAAAAACCCACACTCCAAACACTCAACTTAGTTGTATTAATCAACAACATAACTACAATACAATATTAAAGTTATTCTATTTAGGGATTTTCATACTATTACAAAGTTCTAGAATAATATTGACAACATAAGAGTGCTTCTAAATATTCAACCTATCATACAAAATGAGCTAAGGTTCCACATATTTATATAACTTGACATGAAGATATAGGCCCTTTCATGGTTTCCAAAATCAAGGACAACTTTAATGCCAAAGAGTTAAGTTGTGTCTAAAATAACAAATTTTTATTCCCAAGACACCTTCCATGTAGTAACATTGCACTAAATCATGACATTTCCTCACAACACTTGTCAAAGTGAACTCACCATAAATAGTAGCTACTAAAATACAACTATATTGTATGATAAAAATTGTGAAATAAGATTATTTAGTCAACATAGAAAATTGTTGAATCAATTTCCACTCGAAAATAAAAATATATAACACCTACTCAAAATATAGCATCTTCCAAGTGGGCGCCCATTTCCTGAAAATAAGAACTATGACATCTCATCACCAACCATATAGGAAGTCACCTCACCAAGGGGTACCACAAAGTGAATGACAAATTAGGAATTTAATCACTTAAGATAAATCAATTATGCAACAACCTTATTTAAATAATATCAACTAGCCAATGCTAGGAATCTAAGTTTGAGACACCTTAATCCCAATATCCTCTCACTTGTCAAAGAACTATCAAGGTCTATAGTATCAATTATTCAAAGCCCCAAGGCCCATGGAACTACCACACCATCTGAACTTCTCAGTATTGATTGTCTTTTTCAATGCATTTGCTACATTTGTCAAAATATCAACCTTTTCTAACTTCACATTTCCATCTTCTACAATATCATGAAAAAAATCAACTTGTACATCAATGTGCTTTGTTTTGGCATCGAAAGTGGATTCTTAGCTAAGTTAATGGCATTCTAGTTGCCACAAAAAATTGTAATTTATACTTAGTAAAAAATTACAACACTATCTCTTAATCCAAATGGCTTCCTTGCAAGCATGAGTTGCTAGTATGTACTATCCTTTTGTAGTGGAAAAAGAGACTATATCCTACCCCTTACTCATCCAATTTATAGAACCACCAAATATAATAAAAATATATCCACAAACCAATCAACATAAACTATATGCAAAGGTCCACTAGGATAACTATGAAACATAAGAAATACTCAAAAGTACCCCACATATATTTGAACATTCTCTGCACCACATCTTGATGTACTCATCTAGAATTATCCATAAAGTGAATTAGTACTCTCATTACTTGGGAAATTTCTAGCCTAGTAAGAACCATTATGTCATACATCAAACTACCTACAACACCCACAGAGAATACTCTAGTCATATCCTCTATCTCAATAGGATATTTTGGTCAAACCTCAACTAATACATTTGTTCCTTGAAAAATAGGAAGTACCAAGGATATGCAACTTGATATGTTGAATATCCATCCATAAGATATACCTTATTATACCTAAATATTTCATATCAAACTGTGATGACAAGAAAATATTTAAATATTACATCATACTACCATTCCCAAAAAGGTAGTACATCGTCTACAAACAATTCAATTATGAAAATACAACCATTTTTATTTTAAAATATACACAATGGTCAAATTTAGATCTCTAAAATCCGAAAACACATAGGTTTTAAATTTCTAAAAGCACATCCTAGGTAATTGTTTCAAACCATACAAATATTTCTTCAAATTACATGATATTTATTCTCTACCCTCAACCATGAATTGCTATGGTTGTGACATGTAAATATATTCATCTAGTCATCATGAGAGAATGTTGTCTTCACATCCATTTGTTCAATTTATAAATCATACATTATTACAAGTTATAACAAAAAATGAATGGATGTCAACTTTGCTACAAGATCTAGAAAATCTCACTAAAGTCAACTCCCTCCTAATAATACCCCTTTGTGACCAACTTTTCCTTATTCATTTTAACACTTCTAGTAAGATGTAATTTATCCTTGAACACCCATTTACAACCACTAAGTTTACATCCATCAAAAAAAGGTTCTAAATCCTAAGTATTAGGTCAATTTAATGTGTCAATATCTTCATCCATAGATTATTTTAGGAATATGCATCATGCATACCCATATCCTCTCTAACATTCCTAGACTCATTAGTCTTGCAATAAAAGAAAAAGGCATAATTCAAATCCAAAATAACCAAACCTTTATTGAACACACTACAAGAATGAGAGAAGTGGTGAATCAATCTTCAAAAAATCCTTGAACATTTTTTTGTCATAAACACTTATTAATTATCTTTATGTAACTAATCATCAATAAAAGATAGAACAATGAAAACCAAACACATGAACACCATATTTTTACATGGAAAACCCAATGTTCAAAAAACCATAGTGAGAATCGCACTCACTATATGAATAATTGAATACAATGTTTTAGTCCAAAGACTAAGGAAGCTCGCTACTCTTGATTTTGACTCGCAAGATATGGTACACAACCTTAGGGAAAGATATAAAGGGCTTTCAATGTTGAGACGCATGATGCAAAGGAAAGATACAAAGGTACTTGCATACTAAATCACACAACTATGGAGCATGATACATAGCTAAACAAGCTTCCAAAAGGACTCATTGTCTTCTAGCTCTAGCACAAGGATATGATGAATTGAAATGAGTAAGTTCTCCTTATCATGAAACAATCTTAGTCAGTTTATCAAAAAACCAATATTACTAAATCACATCACATACTGATACTTGAACTTTTTCTCCTTTACTTTTTATTACACATAAGTCATACTAGATCCACAAATTTAATCAAATATCTACACATCTATTTATTTCAAATTGACCACTGAAACCCACAACTAGGTCTTGCACAGTATGAATAAATATTATTTACACAAATTTTTCCACCACGAATAATTGTGCTTAATGAAATTCACTATAGGAGATAAAGGAAATCTAAATAAATCATAGCACATCTTCCCAAGTTAATTCCAATGAAGTGCATGCAACACAAAATTCTCTAAAGTTGGCAACAAATATAAGGTGTAGAAAAATATCAAATAATTTTAACCAATCGGACTTAAAATATCCTCCAATATAAATTACTTGATGTAGATCTTAACATGCCATAGTAATACCCATAAGAAATTCTTTACTCAATATCCAATGCATATCTAGACCAAAAGAACATAATTCAATTTAGATAATCAATTAATTCAACCAAAGACCATCATAGGTGACAATGTCGAACAACAAAACAATATAACTTCATTTGTGGAGAAAACCAACACATAAAATTTTGAAGTAGAATATTATACAAATATTATAAGCATGTCCACCAAGGTGCACACCTAGAAACAACAGTATAGAGAAATGTGTACATTCTCCAAACTAGTCCTAACAGATTGTCTTATTGCTAATAAACTACTACCACTAAACTATTGAGAACCTAAAAATAAAATAGTGTGAAATTCACAAAACATATATATTAAATTTATAACTTCAAGCCATCAACTTTTTATGCAGATGAATCCAAATCATTCTCATAAGGACTTCAAATACTCTTTCTTTCATATTCAAGCCACCCATATTGTTACCTTTGGGAAATACACCATACTAACTCAACATCATCACTAGACATTTCAACACTTATTTCCAAACCTCTATCATCTTCCACACATTAGTAAACATATCACTCCTATCAGGTTGACATAAATGCACACATCATCTTATATTTTTACATTTCTTGCACTCTCTCTCATTCTGATGATGGATCACGGAGTGTGATCCTAAACGTTGATGCTAAAAAAACTTACACAATCAAATCCAAAAGCAAAGAATTGATATAAATGACAATGTTGAACTCATATTGCTAACAAACTTTCCAGTGAATAACTAAATATGTTTTGTTGTCACCTAACACATATAGAATTCCTTAATTATTGAGGTTGAGATTCTCCATATTCCTTATAAATCTTAGAGATTATAGATCTCTACTTATTAACAGTTCCAACATGAGTGTAATCTATCTTTTGTCAGAATAGGTAGAACTTGAACTACCTCCTTCTTTTTCTCTTCTTTCTCTGGCTACAAAAATATAGTGAAAGTTTTCTTCTCTCTGAAAATTAAACTTCTTCTATACATAATCTTCTAGGCCGCTAGATCCAAATTTGTGTACCATTACACATCAATACCATAGCCAATGTATATAAATTTAACTAAAGTATTTTACAACTTATACCTCTTCTCACTTGGCACATGTGCATACTCCTCACAACCAAATATTCTTAGATGCCTCATAAAATAATTTTTACTAGAACACGCCTCAATTGGTGCATTATCAACAAGAGGTTATGAAGGAGGTATGTTGATTAGATAACATGCAGTGGCTACAACTTCAGCCCAAAACTTCTTTTCAAGACAAAAATCCTAGCTCTCTCCATGAGCATCCTATTCATTCTCTCTAAAACTTTATTTTGTTGAGGGGTGTATGTATTTTTCTCATTTCTTTCAATCTCATTCTCTTTATAGAAATTTTTGAACTCTGTATAAAAAACTCACCACTGTTGTCAATCCTCAAAAATTTACTCTTTCTATTAATTTTGTTTTCAAACAAGGATTTAAAAACCTTAAAATGAACTAAATACTTTAGCTTTAATCCTAAGGAAATAAAATTTCCTTCTATTGTAATCATCTATAAAATATATATATAATACATATTTTAATGATGAATTAATATTTACAAGACAAAATATGTATGCATGGATGTGGTCCAACACCATACTACTTATGAGAACTCTTATTAAATTGTTCATGATTTTGTTTTAAATGAAATATATAAGTTTTAAAGAATTCAAACTTTATTTTACAATCTTCTTGAACCTTCAAAAAGGCTCTTAGATTTCAATCTTTTGAGACCCTTCTCACCAATATGGCCAATTCTCTAGTCCTATAATATTATCTTAAGTGTTGTAATCTTCATTTCCAAAGAATAGACACCCTTAGGTAACAAAAAAAGATTGACTATCAAAACTAAATGAAATATATTTCTTCATGATTTTATCTAATGGTAGGGATGAAGAATCTTTTTTTTTTCTTATTTTGAATAACTATTGCACTCAACAATTCATGCATCCAGTTTTTACTGGGTTCTTATTATAAACTCCTCTATCCAAAACCATAGATACTACAGTCATCTTACATCCTCCACTAGGGAAGACAGCTTGTACACCCACATCATTAAGTTTACACATTGAAAAGAGGTTTCATGCCAAGCCCAAGATAAGAAACACGCCATTAATTCCCTTAAATATTTCATCAAGGAGTTTAACTTTAACCCTCCCATGACAAATTATTTCTAGATGAGAATCATTATCGAGATATATATGTCCACCAGAAAAATCTTCATATTTTGATAACCAACCTCTATGTGAGGTCATGTGAAAAGGTGTCTCATATTCTTTTAACCAGACATTTTCTAATGCATGCATTTCCAAAGCTACGACCAATACTTCACTAAAATAATCACTCTCCAATTCAATCCTACCATATATACATTCCATATGTTTTGACAATACAACATCAAGAAAATCACTTCTAGAAAAATCCTACTAAAAAGTTTAAATTAGTACAAAAAAACCCCCCCAACAAAATCCACAACTAAGATCAAATTTGATCAGACTTTGAAACCAACTAAAAGGAAACTAGGTGATGGAATAAAGCTTCATACGTTGATATATACAAGAGAGTTAATAAAAAACTTTATAAACCCTTGATTACTTATAAATTTAAATACGCATCTAGTTAAAAATAAATAAATATTCAAAAAAATAAACTCATAAAAAAATATATACATGGGAATACCTTTTTGGGAAAAACCAACACTCCAAATACTCATCTCAATTGTATCAATCAACAATAATATAGTTACAACACGATCTCAGAGCTACACTCTTCAGGATTCTCCCTACTATTACAAGATTTTGGAATAATTATTATAGCATTATAGTATCTATATAAATCTTCAACTTGTAATACAAAATGAGTTGAAGCACCACATATTTATAGAGCTCAACATGAAGAGGTGAGCTCTTATAATTTCAAAAGCTAACTTAAATTCCTAATAGATAAGGTATGTCAAAAATAAATTATCATTCCCATGACACATTGTATATAGAAACATTTCAAAGCATTAACACGTGGCTTGCCCATAAGAATCATTCTTTTACACGCACTACACAGGTAATACATAGGAACTACCAAATCAATTTTATGCATATTCCTTACCTCACACAAATTTATCCACCATAAATACTAGCTACTAAAACACAACTAAAATCCATAATGTAAATAGAAAAACAAGACAATTTAGTCAACATAAGAAATTGCCATATTTATTTCCACTCCAAAATTGAAATCTATGACAACACCTACCCAAATATAACATCTTCAAAGTAGCTAAAAAATTCCTAAAAATAGTTATGTCATCTCATCTTTTATCATGTAGGATGTCATCTCACTAAGAGGTCTCACAAAGTGAATAACAACTTAGGAAGTTTATTACTCGGGATAGATCAACTATGCAACAATATTTAATTAAGTAAAACCAAATGTCCGACGTTAAGAATAATCCCAATAATTACAACGAAAAAAATCTATTTTGATAGGTATATATTGGTCAATTAAACAATAATATCAATTGAACAATGGTAATATTAAGAGACAAAATTTATTTTTCTTCTTCAAAAAGTATAAAGAAAGTTATGACTTTCCACACAGTCATATCAAATAGTTACACTTAAAAAATTATATCAACCATTAAGGATCAATACAAACTTGTTATAATTGAAAAATATTTTTAGATATTTTAATTTCATAATCCCTTATTAAAATTCACTATATATATAGTGGTAGAAATAAAATGTTCAATCGTATAAATAAATAAGTATAAAATATTTTATTAAAAGTTAGGCACTACTTCTAGAATGACAACAACTAGATGATAATAGTTTTAAGATAATTATGAAATAAATTTGAATGTGGATTTTCATAACAGGTTGGTTGGTGTGCAACTACGGCATCCCATCCCACATGTTATCCTGCTCCCCAAGCGCTCAAGTTGGGGTATCATTAATGGCCTCCACTTCCCTCAGGTACGACAGTGGTAATAAAGGAAAGGCCACTCATTACCCTAACACAGGAAAAAAATCTTTGTTAAAAGCATTACTGTTAACCCCAAAACAGAAATGCAAGGCAGAGAAATCACAGTGACTATAGTGGAGCACAACCTTACACAGGCGGAAAATGGAAAACAAGCAGCGGGGCCCAAACAAAGAACCTTCAAACAGGCAGTCCAGAATGAGAGGATGCTACCAAAAGGCACCCACTTCATCTTGTCAATCTCCCACACCTTGGAGGTAGCCGCATAAGACGGAGGTAATATTTTGATGCCTCTCAAGCTCATCATTAAGGCCAATCTGCAAATGATTGTCGTAATTGAACAAGAAAACAATAAACTTAGGGTTAATACTATATTGTTTTCTGTTGTTAATATTTCCAAGATTCAATCTAGGAACTACCTTAATGAATGGTTTTAGAGAATATGGGGTCAAAAATTAGGGTTCCATTTCTTGTATTATAGAATGCTGCAAAAGGGCTTATTTTTAACGTTCTTTGTTGATTCTCAATCTCAAAAATCCATTGTAGACAAACAGTTCTGGAAAGTTATCTCTTATGAATTCAAAGTCATCCCGTGGTCACTCAAAGCCTTTCATAATGAATTTCTGGCTCTTTCTAGCCCCAGATGGGTAGTCATTAATAATATCCCTCTATTTTTGTTAAACCTAATCCCTCAAGCCCTCGAACCAGCTAGTAGAGTGATGAGAATTCATCAATCTAGTGTCCTTATTCCTCACACTAATTTTAAGGTTCTCATTACCCTTAAACCTAGTATTGATTTCCCCAAATCACTGCATTTCAACCTTGGTGGCTGCCCCATCGATTTCTCGGTCACCTTTTTGGGTGGTAAATTAACAATTTCTACCTCTGCAGGAAGGAGGGTCATAAAAAATAGGAGTTCCCTATTTTAAAAAAAATGTACTCCCTCTCCCTTTGGAAACCCTCCCCCCCATGGTAACCCCCTGCCCCAACCACTAACACATCTAATGATAAACCCTCTGGGTTACCCCATCCTATTACCCCTCCTCTCCCCACCCCACTGACTTTACAATGCCCTCCTCTCACCAAGGACAACACTGTCGCAGAATGGACGCAAAACTTGGATGAAATTTATGCTACCCTTGAAAAACTCAAAGTTCAGTTTGATGATCAGCAAGCCCCCCAATCCTGACCTTGGTGGTCCTTGAAGCAATGTAGAATATCCCTTTTATTAGTGAGTTGGATTTTGGATTGGGCCCTGGTATCAACTCCCCACAGCTGAAGCATAGAACTCTAAATGCTCAACAAATAGCATTAGAAAGGATCCAAATTAAGGCTGATAACGTAAGATTTGTCCCTAAGCCAAAGTGGAAAGTGTATTCTATTCTTCCTCCAGGTCAAGATTCTCCTACTGACCAACCTACCTCCCTTGGTGTATCAATTGACAAGGCTGGTAGCCCTGGGGATTTTTCTCTCCCTTCAAACTCCCCCACCATAGTTGACCCTATTATTCAAGGCAATGGACTACTAGAATATAGTTTGATCTAAAATCTGCCCCTAACTGACAAACTCAATGAATTCTCAGTGGTAGTAATCCCAGCACCTCTCCCTCCTTCCCCCACCTAATCAGTGGAGATATGAATGGAATAAAAGCACAGAGGTACCCACCTTGTCAACAGATACCATTGGGGTGGAGGTTAGCCAGAAGAAGGACCTTGAGCTTGAGCAAGGAGAGATCATTAGAGAGTAGGAGGAGTCTTGAAAAATAGAAGGTGACAAATTCATCATTAACTTAGAATCAAAGAAGGAAAGAGGAAGGATAGTAAGCTAAGTAAGAAAATCACATTGGATGCTCCAGGAGGGACTAGCCTTAAGAAGAAAAGAGGAAGACCTCCTCTAATGAATGGTAACCCTAAACCCTTCAAACACCCAAAGAAAGATATACCCCAATATTTCAAGAGTTTTAAAACTCCCATGGACACTGACAAATAAAATTTCTTATGTTTATCAATTGTGGATCCTGGAATGTCATAGGATTGGATTCCTCTGATAGAAAACATGTAGTTAAAAGGTTCCTACAATTATACAAAGAGATTGACATCATTTTGCTTCAATAATTAAAGGAAGTTCATTTTACCCTAGACATTGCATTAAAATGCATATAGAAAGATGCAATTGCATATTCCTATAAGCATCAAAAGGGAAAAGGAGGGACCTCCATTCTTTTCAGTCCTAAGTGGAGAAATTTGATCACAGGTTAGGGTTCCTCTCCATGCAATAGAGAAGTTTGGGTTACATTTAAGGTTGAGGATAAAATCCTTGGAATATGCCCTTTTATGCTACAAATGATCATCATTCTAGGATTGTTTTATGGAAGTGGATCTTAGACTTGGATAACTTCCCTTGGATCCTAGCAAGAGATTTCAACATGGCTGAGAGGGCTCAAGATAAACAAGGAGGTTTGAGATTTGAATGGAAAGGTAATGAAGTGGTCTTTTGGAACAAGATGATGTCTAAACTGAATCTTTTTGATCCCTTGGCAGAGAAGAAAAGGGACTTGGAAGGGGTGTGGTTTACCTAGTCTAACTTCCAAAGAGAAGACAAGAGAATATACTCAAGATTGGACAGGTTCTACATGAACAAAAAAGTATTTTTTTGCCCTGCAGTTGTAGGTGATAATTGTGTGAAGGTTATCCCCTACACCCTCTCAAACCACCACCCTATTGTATCATGCATTCACCTTATTTTGAGCCAAGGTGATACACCTTCTAGAAAGACATGTTTTGCACTTAATTCTTCTCTCCTTAAAGATGAAGATGTTCAAGATTCCATTAGGAGTATTTCTTGGTATAATGAGGATATTGTTTAGTAGGAATCTGAGGTGGAAAGATAGAATCAAACCATAGAATCTTGGCAAAAGATGCTTAAGATTATAGAGAAGAAGAAGGCCAAGGATGCAAATGGGAGATAATATAGGTTAGTTGAGGAGCTACAGGAGGCTGAGCTTCAGATTCAGATAAATCCTTCTGACCCAAGGTTGTTGGATAAGGTGATGCAATGTAGGGAATTCCTTAGGAAGCTACAATTAGCTAAGACTGATGACATATAACTGATTGAATGTTTGAAGATGTTAAGTTGATCACCGAAATGCAGAAATATAATGCAAGACATTAAATCAATTAATGGATTGTATTTTCATTGATTTCAACTTGATATAATCTGATCAATTATATTCAAAGTGTCAAAGACTTTAGAGAATCAGAGAGATAAAGATTATGCTTTCATTAATTCATAAAAGACTAGCATTCACTAAGTGACTACAAACACCGACGGTTAGTGGAACCCAACGGACAGAGAAACCCGAGAGAAAAGACACAGTGATGCCCAAGCGAGAAACACAACAAACATTACCGACAAGAAGAATCACAAGCATTATCGACAGCCAGAATTACAGTGTTACCTGACGGATAGACAACCCCGACGGACAGACAACCCTGGCGGAGAAGCCTGAGGAGAAATGAAATGTTGACTGAAGCTATCAAAGAGTTAAAACACTGAAAAGAACTTAAGTTAAGAAATGAAAAAATACTTAGCTGGAAAGAGCTAAAGATAGACTTAACTAGTTGTTAACATTATTTTCATCGACAAGTTAATGGTAGAGATAAGTAAAAGATTTAAAATTTTTTAATCCAGTTGTCAAGGAGAAATCTAAGCGATAAAACTGAAGCAAATCTTTAAAGAAAGATTGGCTAAGATTGCAGATGATGCCAAGAACAAGAAAATAAAGAAGTGAGAAACTGTGATATCATGTCTATAAAGAGATAATCTAATTCATTATGACTTAGGGGAGTGAATAGAGAAACAGGATGCTGAAGAGAAACTGATGAAGAACAACTTCATATAGTCCTGATCAAGCAAGTTGAGGAAAGAGCTAAAGATTTCTGCAGACACCGAGCAATAGAGAAGCATAGTATCACTGAGCAGAAAGAAGTGGATCAAAGGTATTGAAAAGATAAATTGATCGGAAAGGTATTGTGAGCTTACAATAGATTTGAAAATCTACAAGTCTAAGTTGTATGTGTGAACAGATCATTTATTGTTTCAGTTTAACCATTGATTCAAAAATTCTCTTAACCGAGCAGGACTTAACAATCCTTTCTATATTGAGATACATCCCAAGGAGTATCAAAAATTTTGATCATGAAGATAGCATGAGATGCCAGATACCATTTGACAAACTACATTGGGTTTGGTCATAGAATGTAGCATAGAGATACCCGATATCAAGTGACAAACTATTCTATTTAAAACCTCTAACAAGGTCACACCTAATAGTGTGTTTGTAACCTTTAACATGGTTGTCTCTTCACTGAGCTCACTTCACAAGAGTGAAAATTTTGGGTTACCAGTCCCAAGTGGTTTTTCCCTTAATAGGATTTCCACATTAAAAATCCATGTGTCAATGTGTTTATGAGTCATTTCTTTAGTGTTTTTCATTACACATAACTAATCTGGATTGATCGGTATACACTAAGAAATTTATTGTTTTTCAGTAAATGAAAGACTACTAATCAGTAAACAGTAAGAATAAGGTTTAAGAGTGAACTCTGAGCAGTATTTATTTATTAAGATTGTTTGAAGGCATTCATCTGGTAGGACTGGAGATAACTAGAGGCTTAATATTATGGTACTAAGTTTTTTGGGTTCATTTATTGGAATATTTTTTAGACCACTGATTCCCCCCCCCCCCTCTCATTTATTCTAACAATTGGTATCAGAGCTTGTGTGCTTATAAAGCGAGTTTAACAGCTCAAGAAAAAGATCACAAGATGAACAAATGAGATGTGCCCAAGTTGAATAAAGAAAACTTTGCATCATGGAAAAGAAAAATAAGACTCCACCTATCAGGTATTGGTAATGATGTTACTCAACACCTAGATATTGAATATGTGTTGCCTACAGGACCTCACACACTTGAGCAATTGAGAGAAAAGCATGAGCATAATTGCATGATGATAGAACTTGCTTCCTCACTCTTTGATGTTGAGTTTGAAGATGTCAAAACCTGCATCTCTACAAAGAAAATGTGGGATAAATTGAAGCTGGTACATGGAGGAGAGGCTAATGTAATAAGAGCCAAAGTAGAAAGCCTAAGAGAGAGGTTTGATGATGTAAGGATGAAAGAAGGAGAAAATATCACTTAGTATAGCTATAGAATCAAAGAAGTAGTCAATGCTATCTGAGGAGTTGGAGGTGTACTTGAAGAAGAGACAGTGGTAAGTAAAATCCTAAGAACCTTACTGCCTATATACGCTATTAGAGTATCTACTATACAAGAAATGAGAGTAGTTGCAAACAATATTATTACTCTAGATAGTCTGTTTGGTAGACTGATTTTATTCAAGATGAATAACTTTGATAGTAATGTATTACCACCTACAAAATCTGCATTCAAATCTTCTTTGAAAATAAGTAAGTCAAGTCATACACACTATTAAAAATTATAGTGAAAGTGATGGTGATGACCAAGGACTTGATGAGATTGAAGCAATAATGGCAAGAAGATTGTAGAGAGGCAAAGGTAGATACAAAGGTAAATTATCACTTGTATGTTTTAATCATAAAGAGGTTGGAAACTTTGCTGCAATATTTCCTAACAGAAGAAAAGATGACCGAAGTAATGACAGAACATATGAAAAGAAGTTTGACCAAGGTGATAACAGAGATTACTGAAGCAATCGACAATCTGACAGAAGAGATACCCAAGACTAAAAGGACAAAGGAAATAAAGCTTGTTACCTAGATGAGAACAGAGATGACGATACAGACACCAAATCTGATGAAGACATTGAGATGGTATTTGTAGCCATGAAGGATGATTCAGACAAAGAAGAAGAAAGGTATGTAGAAACAAAAATCATATCTAAGGTTAGTAAGAATGATGTCTAGATTATAGATAGAGGCTGCACTCACCACATGACTGGTGATAAACAAAAGTTTGAAACTTTTGAATACTATAATGGTGGATCAGTAAGAATGGGTAATGACACACCTTGTCCAATTGAAGGTAAAGGAACCATAATGTTGAATAACTTGATCAAGTGTGAAAATGCTTACTAGGTAAAAGGAGTGAATTATAATCTATTGAGTGTTTCACAGCTGAATAATGCAGGTCGCTGAGTAGCATTTGAGAATAAAAAGGCAAAGATCTTCAATGAATCAGGAAGGTTTATCAGAACTGGTGAATAGACAAAAGGTAACCTTTTCTATCTTGATGACATTAACACCACTTTTTTAATGGCTAGAAATGAAGACATGTGGTTGTGGCATAAGAGATTGTGTCATTTGAATTTTGATAACATGATAAATATAAGCAATAAAAGAAAATTCAGAGGCTTACCAAGCATGTCAAAGCCCGAACACATCATGTGCAAGAATTGTCAAAAAGGTAAGAGGACAAAGTCTAGTTTCAAGAGTAAAGCCCATACATCTAATGCAATTCTAGAATTAGTCCATACTAATTTATGTGGACCCATGAGGACAAAGAGTTACTATGGAGATAGGTATTTCATTCTCTTTGTAGAGGATTATTTTGGAATGATGACAGTTATGTTCTTAAAAGATAAATCAGAAGCATTCAAGATGTTTAAATGGTATAAGGCTATGGAAAAAAAACAAAGTGGTAAAGAATTGAAATTCTTAAGACCAGATAGAGGAGGGGAATTTGTTTCTGATGAATTCACTAACTATTGTAATGAGCATGGAATTAAAAGACAAATTTTTGCAACAAGAACACCACAGCAAAATGGGATTACTGAAAGAAGAAATAGATCAATTGTTGATTGTGCAAGAACACTGATGATTGAGAAAATCATCACTCAAACTTTCTAGAGGGAAGTTGTTAGTACTGTTGTCTACACATCAAACATAGTACAATTGAAGAAGGACACAAAGAAGACACCCTATGAGCTTTGGTATGGTTACACACCTAATGTAAGTTACTTCAGAATCTTTTGTAGTCAATGTTATATTTTCAAAGATGAAAGAAATGGAAATCTTGACTCCAAAATTGATGAAGGCATCTTTCTAGGGTATTCCACTAAAATCAAGGCTTATAAATGTCTTAACAAGTCCTCTAACAAGATCATTGAAAGTGTAAATGTAAGAATAGATGAATTTGCAGAGAAGAATGATAAGGAAAGAAGAAAAGAACTAGAAGACTACAATAGGTTTTTTTATACTGCAGAACCTGACACTCTACCCAAGCAATAGTGTATCGCTCTTGAGCAACAAAACATTGCACCCGAGCATCAGGCTACAATTACCATTAATCAGTAAAATACTCAAGATGATGTACAGAGCGATGGAGATCAAAATGAAGGTCAAGATGATAATCAGAATGATGGAAAAAGAGCTGAACCAAAACATGCCAATTATGTAAGAAGACATCATCCATAGAATCAGATCATAGGAGACAAGAAGGCTGGAATGAGAACAAGAAGTAAGTCACTAAACACTAGATGTTTACTCTGTGATTTTGAGCTTGAATCTGTTAATATTGCACTTGAAAATGAGGAATGGGTCAGTGCTATGAATGAAGAAATAGAAAAAATTGAGAAGAACAGTACATGGACACTAGTACCGAGACCAGATGACAAGAATATCATTAGTACCAAATGGATATTCATAAACAAGCTGAATGAGAATGGAAAAGTCACAAAGAATAAAGCAATATTAGTATGCAAGGGGTATGCACAAGAGGAAGGTATAAATAATGGTGAAAACTTTGCACCCATTGCTAGACTAGAAGGAGTAAGAATTCTTCTTTCTTATGCTGCATACAAAGGATTCAAGGTATACCATATTGATGTCAAATCTGCATTCCTAAATGGAATACTAGAAGAAGAAGAAGTATACATTGAATAACCAGAAGGGTTTGTTGATACATAAAGCCTTATATGGATTGAAACAAGCACCTAGATCCTGGTATGAAAGACTTCACTCCTATCTCATAAGAATTGAATTTGTAAGAACAAGTGAAAATAGCAATCTATACTTAACAAAAGATACCGATGGTAATATTCTAATTGCTGAAATATTTGTTGATGATATCATTTTTGGGGGAAATGAAATGTTATGTAAATCCTTTGCTAATGAAATGAGCAAAGAGTTTGAAATGTCTATGTTTGGAGAGATCAAATTCTTTCTTGTTCTACAGATTCTTCAACAAGGTGCAGGCATATATATTACTCAATCCAAATACATCAAGGAAGTGTTGAAGATATTCAAGATGGAAGATTCCAAACCAGTTGGAACACCTATGGAAAATGGATGTAAGCTGAAAAAAGAAGACAATTCAAATGAGGTAAATAAGACCTTATATAGATCAATGATTGGGAAACTAATGTATGTTGTTCATACTAGACCAAATATAGTGCATGCAGTTGGAATAGTTACAAGATTCTATGCTAATCCCAAAGAATAACACATGACTGTTGTCAAGAGAATTTTGAGATATCTAAAGAACACCAAGGACTATGGCTTATGGTATATAAGAGAAGGAAAATTTGAGCTTCAAGGCTATACAGATGTTGATTGGGCTAGAAACATAGATGACCGAAAGAGCACAACTAGAGGAGCATTCTTCATGGGTGATAGACTTTTCACATCAATCAGCAAGAAGCAAGGATGCATCTCATAGTCTACTGCAGAAGCAAAATATGTGGTTGGTGCTACAAATTTCTCTAATATTGCGTGGATCAAACAATTGCTGGAAGGTATGAATATGAATATTCTTATATATATTATGATAATACCAGTGCAATAAACATATCAAAGAATCTAGTCATGCATGCTAAGACTAAGCATATTGCTATTAAGTATTACTATTTACGAGAACAAGTGCAAGAAAAAGAGGTGATACTGGAATATGTTCAATCAAAGGAATAATTAGCTGACATATTTACCAAGCCATTGTCGAAAGATACATTTGAGTACCTAAGACAGAGACTAGGGTTCCAACCCTTGTCTATCAGTCAATAAAATGACTAGGAGGTTGCATCAGCCTATAAACAAATCAGAAGATCATTCATGTTGATGCAAGCACAGAGATGGAAAGCAAAGATACATATGTACACAGCAAGGTACATATCTACACCGAACACCAAAGTCATTGTATTGTTGATGGATAGGGAAATTCAAGGAGTATATTATAAAAAGGGATGGAAGATGATATGGAATAATTATTTGGCATTGTTGTCAAAGGGAGATATTATCTCATTATCAGGGAGAGATTATATCATTATCCATAGGGAGAGAGATTACATATGAAATATCCATCAAAGGGAGAGAATACATACTAAGGGAGAGATTGTTGTCAAAGGAAAAAGAGATGATCAAGGAGGGGAACAATCAAGGCAAAGCACATATCAGGAACAAAGACAAAAGTTTCTACATCTATCCAATAAAGGGATTGAAGATTGAAGAAGACACTCTACAAGAAACAAATCTAAGCTATATGAGCTTACCGAGAGCCAGACATTTGTATGAGTTATAGAACAAAAATATTAGGGAGAGATGGATGAAATACACTTGATATATTTCATATTGTATTAGTAATAATATATTATGATAATGTAGTGTTTTACAATCAATGCCAAAGGGAGAGATTGATGATGTATAACTAATTGAATGTTTGAAGATGTTAAGTTGATCACCGAAATGCAGAAAGATATTTGCATGACATTAAATTAGTTAATGGATTATATTATCATTGATGTCAACTTGATATAATTTGATCAATTATATTTAAAGTGTCAAAGACTTCAGAGAATCAGAGAGATAAATATTATGCTTTTAGTAATGCATAAAATACCAGCATTCACTAAGTGACTACAAACACCGATGGTTAGTGGAACCTGACAGATAGAGAAACCCAAGAGAAAATTCACACCGATGCCCGAGCAAGAAACCTGAAAAGCATTACCAACAAGAAGAATCACAAGCATTACCGACCTCCAAAATTACAATGTTACGCGGCCGACAGACAACCCCGACAGACACACAACCCCAATGGAGAAGCCCGAGGAGAACTAAAGTGTTGACCAAAGCTATCAAAGAGTTAAAACACCAAAAAGAACTGAAGTTAAGAAACAAAAAAATACTTAGCTGGAAAGAGCTAAAGATAGACTTAACTAGTTGTTAACATTGTTTTCAGTGAAAAGTTAAAGCCAGAGATAAGTAAAAGATTTAAATCTATTTTATCTAGATGTTAAGGAGAAATCTAATGGATAAAACTGAAGTAAATCTTTAAAGAAAGATTGGCTAAGATTGCGGATCACACCAAGAACAAGAAAATCAAGAAGTGAGAAACTATGATATCATGTCTCTAAAGTGACAATCTAATTCATTATGAATTAGGGGAATGAATAGAGAAAGAGGATGCTGAAGAGAAACTAATGAAGAACAACTTTATACAGTCCTGATCAATCAAGATGAGGAAAGAGCTAAAGATTTTTGCAGACACCGAGCAACAAAGAAGCACAGCATCACCAAGCAGAAAGAAGTGGAGAAAAGGTATTGAAAAGATACATTGATCAGAAAGATATTATGAGCTTACAATAGATCTGAAAATCTACAAGTCTAAGTTGTATGTGTGAACAGATCATTTACTGTTTCAGTTTAACCATTGATTTAGAAAGTCTCTTAACCGATCAGGACTTAACAATCCTTTCTATATTGAGATACATCCCAAGGAGTATCAAAACATTTGATCATGAAGATGGCATGAGATGCCAGATATCATTTGACAAACTACACTAGGTTTGGTCTTAAAAGGTAGCATAGAGATGCCCAATATCAAGTGACAAACTATTATATTTAAATCCTCTAACAAGGTCACACCTAACATTATGTTTATAACTTTTAACAGGGTTGGCTCTTCACTGAGCTCACTTTAGAAGAGTGAAAATTTTGGATTACCAGTGCCAAGTGGTTTTTCCCTTAACAGGGTTTCCACATTACAAATCCATGTGTCAATGTGTTTACAAGTCATTACTTTAGTGTTTTGCATTAAACATAACTAATCTGGATTGATCGTTATACACTAAGAAATGTATTGTTTTTCGGTAAATAAAAGACTACTAATCGGTAAATAGTAAGAATAAGGTTTAAGATTGAACTCCGAACAGTAGTTATTTATTAAGATTCTTTGAAGGTATTCATCTTGTAGGACTGAAGATAACTAGAGGCTTAATATTGTGGTACTAAGTTTTTTGGGTTGATTTATTGGAATATTTTATAGGCTACTGATTCACCCCCCCCCCCCCCCCCCCCCCCCCNAAGATTCTTTGAAGGTATTCATCTTGTAGGACTGAAGATAACTAGAGGCTTAATATTGTGGTACTAAGTTTTTTGGGTTGATTTATTGGAATATTTTATAGGCTACTGATTCACCCCCCCCCTCCCCCCCACCCCCTCTTAGTTATTCTAACAAAGACCAAATGGGATAAGGTGAGAGCCATGATTAACTAGCTTAATCTAGGAGATAAGGGGTCTAAGTTCTTTTTTCAGACCTTAGAAAAGAAGGAAGCAAGGGATAAGATTGTCTCGATCATGAATCAAGGTGTTACTATCATCACACAAGAAGGGATTGTGGATACCTTATCAAAATTCTATAGCAGCCTTTTCACCTCTGAAGGAAATGACTCTATGGTGTCTGATAGACAAAGGATCAGAGGGATCATCCCTAATAAAGTATCAGAGGAAGATGCAATCTTAATTGGGGGGGAACTCTCAGTGAATGAAATCAACAATTCTATTCTCAGTATGAGAAATGATAAGGTACCAGGTCCTGATGGTCGCACATTTGAATTATTTAATTCTAATATAAATTGGGTGTGTAACAGTCTATATAAGGTTTTCCAAGAGGTCATAATAGCTGGTACCTTAGGTCCTGTACTAAATGTTGGCCTAATTAAATTGATCCCCAAAGAAGGAGATAGACTACTAATCAAGAATTGGATACCTATCACCCTTCTTAATGTAGGATATAAGATCCTTGAAAAATCTCTCTCCTTAAGAATTTTCAATGTGCTCCCTAAGGTGATTAATAATACCCAAACAAGCTTTGTCAAGGGAAGGTACATCCTAGAGAACCTGGTTACCTACTGGGAGGCTATGGACTGGAGCAAATATTCAGGGCAACAAAGTGCCATGCTACTCATAGACTATGAGAAGGCCTATGATCGTATTGAATGGAATTTTATCTTGTTAATGCTGGAGAGCCTAGGATTTCCACCCTTATTTTGTAAAATGGTCTCCACCTTACTATATGGAGTTGTGGTTGCAGTAGAGGTTAATGGCATTAGACCAGATTTCTTTGAGCTTAGTAGATCCATCATGTAGGGATGCCCTCTAGCCCCCTCCCTTTTTGTTATATATGTTGACTCCCTCCGTTACTTTATTAGGGATGATACCCTATCTCCTCAAGTGAGAGGTATTTATCTACCCAATGGTCAAGAGGTGTCTAATATTCAATTTGTAGATGACACAGCCATATGGGATACCTTATGAACAAACTAAACTTGCTCTATCTGACCTCTGGCAGTAAGATATCTATCTCCAAGTATATATTGCTTGGATGGGAGAAAAACCCACCGAGGTGGTGGGACAAGTTTGATTTGGAATGGGGAGGCCCTAACCATATTGTGAGATACTTAGGAATTTCATTTGTTGTGGATCCTAATATTAATAGGATGTTGTGCTGGGTCAAAGATAGGATCCTTAACAAACTAAATAAGTGGGACAGTCACCTCGTCTCCTTCCCTGGCAGAATCCAAGTCTGTCATAAGATCCTTTCTTATTACCCCATTTACTACTCTTCCTCATGGCTTTTCAACCAGAACCAGTTCAACATTATTCAAATAATTGTCAGAGACTTTCTCAGGTCTTATGGGAGAGGAAATAGAAAGCTACATGTTATTTCTTGGGAATGGTGCACTAGAGAAAAGGCTTGGGGGTCTAGGGCTGAAAGACCTCGAAACACAAGGTATAGCACTTGTTGTTAAATGGATTGCTAAAGCTTCCTCAGGGGAGGAACCATGAAAATTATTGATTAGAAACAATCTTACTAGAGCTCATCCCTAAAAATATAAGTCCTGGTCTAATCAGTGCTACTTAAACCTACTTAGCATAGAGAAAAGTATTGTTTTAAAAGGATCCAATGTCTTCAAATCTATATGTAAGAGTTAGAAGTATGTAAGGAAATTCTTTTGTAACATTGTCCCTACATAAAATGGTGGCATGGTTTGTGGGTCCAAATCTCTTTGGTGGAACTTGAAGCATAAAGATAAGCCTCTAGCCCTACTACAAGGCTGCTCTACAAGGAAATGGTCAGACAAAGGGGTAAATATATTTCAAGATGTACTGTAGAATGGTAAATTTTTCATATGGGAGATCATGGAAGAAATATTTGACCTACCCAAGTCCCAAATGAGAACATATGCCATACTTTATGCTGCCATTAACAAACTTGGATCTTTGAATGGTTTCTGTTTACCTGATAGATTCTCCTTTCAAATTGTATGGCCAGACAGCTCCCCTCTTCACCAGGTCAAGACCAAATACATCTACCATCTTCTCACCCAAGGCCCGGATATCATCACCCATGCTAATTCCAAATGGCAGCTTGATATTCCTACCTCTGAATGGAACAAATATTTCAACTCCCTCTGGATCAGACCTATTGAACCTAAAATTATGTATTTTTTATGGTGACTCCTTGTGCATAAACTCCCATACAAGAAACCTGGGGGAGATCTTAATCTGTCCACTATTTGTAGACAACCTGAATCTATTTTCCATGAATTCTTTGAGTCTTTCTTTGTAGCCAAAATATTGAGGATGTTTTGTCTCACCTCTAAATCTCACTTTAATAGCCTAGATGTCATCTCTAGTCGCATTAACAATAGCAAATATTGCAATGTTTTTTGGTCTATTCTTTCCTCTATTATATTGTGGGTTATTTGGAAGGCACACAATAATTATGTGTTTGCAGGGAGAAACAAGAATCTTCCTGAGTCTCTAAAGAGACTCATGTATTTTGATGTTTCCTTGCAGGTCACAAAAGTCATAAAGATGAAGGAAAGTAAGTTCCTCCATATCCTGAGAGATGGAGAAACCATCATTAGTAAGAAGGAGATAGCCCATGGCTATACAACCATGAAACCTGGTCCAGAATTTGACAATAAACTTGCTGACTTCATTGATCAAGTGAATAAGACCAACCTTCCTACAGAAGGAGTAATATAGCATGAGACAACCAGCTGGAGAGCCCATGAGATCATTGAATACACTGTTGTATCCCCTCACTCCAATGACTTAGACGCTAAACATGATGTTCCTTTTGAGTAAACTTGATGTTCATGCTATTTAGCTAGCTTTTTATATACCTAGATACACTTCTCGATGATGATAATTGTAAAATTTGAGCCTCTTTTTGATCTGGCTATGAAGGTCCTTCCATCCCTCGTTGTAATATGTCATATACTCTGATATAACCTTTTTATAACTTCTGATATAGAATAGAAAAAAGTTAGGCACTAGTTCGATATATAATAAATATATCAGT
>MU227936.1:4289124-4310403 GCA_018584345.1 Thuja plicata | reverse complement strand
TGTATATATTTATTTATTTATTTATTTATTTTATTTATTTAATTTAATTTAATTTAATTTAATTTTTTTTTTTTGGGGGGGGGAGGTGCTACCTAATTCATGCAATATCAAAAATAATGTTAGTTTTTAATATGGAATGTGAACTACTTGGGGATAAACAAAATTAAGATATTGAGAAAAACACGAAAATTATATGCCTAATATAGGAGAAGTTTAACAAATAATCTAATGGGCTTACTATATGTAAATAGCTTGTTGATAATGATTACTTTTTACTTATTTAAATGATCTAGATTAGTCAAATACTAGTGGAGATCGTAAGAGAGACCTTCATTTGCATTGATGTTATGAATTTAAACCTATAAGAACATATTACTCATGAATGTAGTCACTAATGGGAATTTGAACTTAGGTGATAAAATGCACTCTAGAGTTTTAAACCCACTATTATAACATGATCTCTAATGAGGGTCCAAATCATATGAATTTAATAGCCAAAAAATCTTTAAACCTTAGTTGCAACAACAACAACAATAGGTCATGCCATGTCAAAAAGGATTTTGTTACCAGAGTAAAGGCATTCTTGACTTTTTATGATGTTTTCTTTTTTGTTATACCTTGTTGCCTTATTGTTGAACTTAGGTGATAACAACCATTCTAGAGTTTCAAACCCACAAACATAACATTATCTCCAATAAGGGTCCAAGTATTATGAATTCAATAGCCCTTTGTGGAAACAACAAAGTATCATGTCATGCCAAAAAGGGTTCCGCTACTAGTCTAAGATTATTTTTGAGTTGTTTTTGGTTCTCTTGTTTGGTCTTCCTTGTTGTCCTATTATAATATTTGTAGTTGGTCCTTACTATTTTTTTTGTTGTCCAGCTATCTTTTTCTTTTTTACCTATTGCTCTCCATTCCATATCTTTATTAATTTAAATTTTTTTGGGCCCTTTCAAAACCCTACTTACTTTAAATAAAAATGATTCGAGTTCTAACAAAAAAATTCATGAAATTACTAACTAATTGATCATGCATGTTTATATAATATTATTATGTATTTTACATGGTTATCTTGTATAAGAATATAGATAAACTAATTTAATATTTAATAATTTATATATATGTTTTCTTATCTAATGTATAGATAGACACTCCTAATCCACTCTATATTTTGCATCATTGTGTCACTGATTAACTAAAAATTATATATATATATATATATATATATATATATATATATATATATATATATATATATATATATAGATCAATTAGGATAATGCATTTCCCTATCGCTAGAATTATGGATTTTCATACTTTCATGGCTAATAAATGTTTTTTTAGATGTTGTTGTTGTTGCCAAAATGTTGTGCAAAATGGAGGTTTAAATGATGTATTTGAAGAATTTTGGAGGCTCGTGCATATTTTTATCATGCTAATGTGACTTCATTATCTATGGATAGCTTTCGTTCTATTTTCCATATTATGGTACCTAGTGAATAGTGTGAACTAGTGATGACATCCTTCGAATTCCACCTTTGATATTTGATGATTCCTCTCAAGATGTGTCCATCAATTTTGTTGTTAATGATACATTGGGTTCTCATGACACTTCTTTTTCAGTTGATATCCCTGATATGGCATCTTCCTCTTCTTGGAAACATTAGTCATATGGGTGCATCACTCTGTCAGCATGATACTTTTTGGTTGTTGATGCAGGAGCATCTTACGATCTTGGCAATCTTGCATCAAACAAAAATATTTTGTGTTTCTTGTTTGATCAGCCTGGTGTTTTGGTTAGAAGTTGATTTTCTCTTGTTATTTTGTGTTCCATTAATGACAGAGTGTTCTTGGATTCATCCTAGATCTTATCCAATAATCATATATCATATGGAAAATTTTTGCATAATTCATGTCAAATTATTTGTGTGTCTACCATGTTCTTCATTTTCCCAGTTACTTGTTGTATTTATGATCATTTCTCAATCTTCCAGTGGGTTTTTCTAAGTGTGATCACGTCATCTCATTGTTATGTTTGAGGCCAATGTTATTTTAAAAATTACAAATCTTAATTCTTTCATTGGAGGTTGTTCCTAAATATTTGGGTCCTGACCTATTTGTTGTAATGTGTTTTCTCAATTATTGGGGAATGTAATCTTTTCTAGGCCGGCCAGATGGTGTGATGGATTTATAATCTTATAGAGTTGTTCCTAAGGGACAGGTGATTTCATAAGATTATTTGGTCTTAGCTTGGGTAGGATTTGTGAGATTTTTGAGTGTAATCAAGCCTTTGTGCTTGGCATGTATGAATCGCATGTGAAACAACATGTTGCGGATCTATTGTAAATGATTTTTGATGATAATAAAAGAATGAATCTCTCATTTTTCTTCCTCCTTGTCTTGCTTCTTCCATTGTGTTATATTGGTTTCAACGTTTGGACCAACCTCCTTGAGCTTTCTCCATCCTTGACTACATCAAATGGTATCAAAGAGAGGATGAGTGAGGTTGAGTGAGGTTGATCAAGGCTAAGAAAGGTTGTGAAAGGTTGAGAAAGGTAGAGTGAGGTTGATATTCTTGTGTTAGCATATCCAAGTTCCTGACTTCTGAATCCCTGACCTATTCATCATGAGGTGGTAGAGTGAATTTTTGACTTGCAATCATAGAGGACTTGTGCAAGGTGGCTAAGAAGGGTTTTACAACTTATTGTTGAGATTTGGACGCATGCCAAGGATGTATAAATCACTAGTTTGAGAATCATCTTTTAATAATATCATCGGTTGGAGAGACAATTGCACCTGACGATTGGAAGATGCTTTCTTGAAGGATGAACTCTAGAACGCTAGAGAAAATGATGGAAGACTTTAGGTTTGAGATGAGGAATGAGAAGATAAATGTGTTGATTGGATTGAGGAAGAATCCTGAGACTGAAGAAGAATTTGAGGAGATTGTTGAAGATCTTAAGACTGTAGATACTAAGATCCCCACAGATGAAGAAATATTGTTGAGATCTATGGAACAAGTAAGTAAAGGTCATAGGATGGATGTTTCTATTTTCACTGGTTCATTCCATCCTAAGGATTTGATAGATTGGATTGGAGAAAAAGAAGACTACTTTGAGCTTGAAGACATCAGAGATCCACAGAGGGTTAGGTTAGCACAGACTAAGTTCAAGGGTCATTTTGCCTTATGATGGAAAGAATTACAGAAAAATAGAGAGGATCGTGGTGAAACAAAAATCACTAGATGGAATGCAATGGTTGCTAGGTTAAAAGCTAAATTCATCCTTGAGGATTATGAATTAGAGTTGTTCAAGAAGTTGCATAATTTGAGGTAGAAAGACACAATTGTGGAAGAATACACAGAGGAATTCTATAATATGACTATTAGATCTAGTCAGAAATAAGTATCTAAGGAGACTGTGGCTAGGTCTGTGATGCAGATATCGTAGGGTGGTTATTGATTTGATCAAGTTTGTAAAGGAAAGATAGATTTATAAGGGAAATACAAGGTTCCCAACTCTCCAAGAGACCTATAGCAACCAAACGCTCCAAGGGTTCCAAAATACAAACAATACTTTACCCCAAATCAAATAATGGTTCCAATCACTAATTTAGGTCTATTATAAAATGATTCAAAAGGTTATTTGGTCAGAAACCCCACCCAACACTCTCACCTTCAAACACACTTATTAGGCCTAGGCTCCTTGTATCCCAACAACGACCTAAAGAGACACTTTGCTAACAAATTTCTCAAAAAAATTTCTTAACCAGAGGGGTTTTCAAATATGCATTACCCTGTTACACAACATATCAAAAGTTATAGTGTTGGTGCTTTGGACCAACAGTTCCAAAAACTGACTGTACTCTATTTTCAAGAGGGCTAATTGTGTGCATTTACAAAGGAAGCATACCCTAAACACACCCAATGACTATGAAACCCTCAACATTATTAGAAAATGATATGAAACTGAAAAATACCCAGCCAATTTGGTCCCTTGACCCTAGAAAGCATAACAGCCCCAAATTTGCCCTTAGACCCCCTATAAACTAGGGCCTGAGGAATGTCATGCTTCCCAATGCTTTCTTCAACCACTAAATTTTTTTACACCATCACCTTGGTGTCCTCTAAAAAATTCATGATGAAAATAGGTTCCTCCAATGGATGGATCTCTTGCTACTACTCCTTAGCTACCATTTTCAATGCATTTCATGCACACAAGCACTCCAACTTGCCCAAATGGATTATCACCTACATTCTCTGCCTTGTTCCTGCATTGTTATGCATAATTAAATATTATACATGTTAATAATACATCCCTAAGTCACAGTTAGAACAGAAATGGGATGGTTACCACATTTTGTTTGAGGAAAACAATGTGAAAAAGGACTGTCTATAGCAATGTGATTATGAATTGAGACTTCATTGTAAAACTCCCTTAGATTGGATCAAAACAAAATAAAATACATTCCTTAATTCATTTCAATGATGAAACAATAAAGGAAATTCAATGGAAGAGTCAAATTATACAAGAAGCTATGAATTCTATTACATTTTCATAATACAGTCAA
This sequence comes from Thuja plicata, assembly GCA_018584345.1. Taxonomy (NCBI): domain Eukaryota; kingdom Viridiplantae; phylum Streptophyta; class Pinopsida; order Cupressales; family Cupressaceae; genus Thuja; species Thuja plicata. The sequence goes on along the minus strand of MU227936.1, from coordinate 4,305,834 downwards.
TACAATCTCTTCACCAGTCGGTACCCTGTATTCTCCCACACATCCATGGGTGTTTAAAATGTAGTTTCCAACTTCCAAAACCAATCACTAGTGGTTGGGATTGTTTGAAAAGTGTTTAAAACTCCTAATTGTTATTTCCCACCAAAACACAACTAGCCATTAATATTCAAAAATTTGGATTATTAACTTTTGTTTTTGGGGTTTTTAATGCTTAAAACCTATTCAAACTCATTGGATTCAATTCCTAGGACCTAATTGACCTTATTAAATAAATATAGACCCTAATTGAAACCTTGGGGTACTATTGACCCAACTTACAACATTTTTGGTCCTAAGTCCTTTAACATGACTTCTAGGACTTATTACATTTTTATTGCATTCTTCATTACAAATTGACATTAAAGGCTTAAGAACATCCCAATTCACACTTAGGGATTCCTTATATCCTCTATCTTCATTAGGTCTCATGGTGACCCTAGGTGTTTTCATAGGTATCCCTACACCAATATGTTAATGGTCTGAGATTTAACATTCAGGATGAGTTGATTATGTTAAATATTTATACTATTAAGGATGCTTATCAGTATGCATTAAGATCATAAGATAAGTTGAAGAGAAGACAAAGTAACCCTAGAGGAAGAGAGAAAGAATCAAGAAGAAATGGAAAAGAGAAGCAAACCATTGAATTTGAATCTGATTAGAGAATATCTAGATGAGGGAATGGTAAAAAGGAGTTAAAGGGTACTTTTTTAAAATGTGGTGCCATAGGACATAGGGCTTTTCAATTTTCTGAAGGATCTAGTAAGAACATGGGAAAAAAAAATATTATGGTGCATGAGGAACATGTTACTGATGAATTAGTGATTAATGAAGTAGAACCTGAGATAGGAGATTCTCTTATGCTTAGGAGAGTCATGTGGAGTAAGAAAGAAGTTAAACCTTAACAAAGGAGGAATTTATTTAGGTATGTCTTCAAATTAAGAGGTAAATGTTGTAAGTTTGTTATGGACATTGGTAGTAATGATAACTTGGTTTCAGAAGAGATAGTGCAGAAGCTTGGATTGAAGAGGCTTAAACATCCTTTTCCTTATGGAATAGGTTGGTTTTCATATAATCACATGGCAGACGTGAAAGAGAAATGTTTGGTTAATTTCAGCATTAGACCTTATAGAGATAAAGTATTATGTGATGTGGTGTCTATGAGAGCTTGTCATGTTCTATTGGGAAGACCTTGGGAATTTGATAGAGGAGTTATTCATGATTACAGGAGAAACTAGGTCACAATAGAGAAGGATGGAAAGAAGTTTAGTTTAGTTCCTTTGAGAGAATCAAAGGGAAGAAGTGCAAGGAATTTGAGTATGGTGAAGAGTTATTTTTTAGAGAAGCAGACTACGGAGGTTAGTATGGATCGGGAGAAGGGTCATGAGGGCAGATCTAAGGAAGGCCAGTTGGTATCAAATTGTAAAAAGAGTAAGGTGAAGCAACGGAAAACCTTGGTTTCTAAATAGATGGAGATTTATAACAAAGGCAGATCCATTATGAAAAAGGGAGGAGGTAGTGATCTGAGTTGTGGTGTTGATATAAGATATGATAAAAAGGATTACAAAGAGGATTAAGTTGATGGATCTGATAGAGGATAGTGCAGAGGTATAGAAACAGAGATTTGTATATAAATAGGATGTTTGGGTCAAAAAAAAGCATGGGATTTGTGTTCTACCGCTTGTCAAATGTTCATAATTTTCTCTTATGGAACATTTTATTTTACTTGGGGTGTTTGATGCAGAAGCATCTTAGGATCTTTGCAATCTTGCATCAAACAAAAATATTTTGTGTTTCTTGTTTGATCAACCTAGTGTTTTTGGTAGCGGTCAATTTGTGCTTGTTCTTTTGTATTGTAGTCATTATAGAGTGTTCTTCATTTTGTCCTGCAGCTTATCCTATGATTTCAAATCATTTTCTTTCGTCGCGCATAATTTATGACAGATTCTTTGTATGTTTGTCTTATTCTTCATTTTTTCAGGTTGGTTGTTATGTTTCCAATTGTTTCTCGATCTTCTAGTGGGTTTCTCTGAGCATGATCATGCCAACTCATTATTATGTTTGAGGATGACATTATTTATAAATGCATCTATTAATTTTTTCATTGGAGGTTTTTCCTAAAGATTTGGGTCCTGGCCTATTTTTTGTAATACATTTTCTCAATTATTGGGGAATCTAATCTTTTCTAGACCGACTAGATGTTGCAATGACTTTATAAGCTTATGGAATTGTTCCTAAGGGACATGTGATATCATAATATTATTTGGGCTTAGCTAGGGTAGGATTTGTGATAGTTTTGAGTATAATTAGGCCTGTGTGTTTGGCATGTATGACTAGAATGTGAAACAACATGTTGTTGATTTGTTGTCAATGATTTTTTATGATAATAAAAGGTTGAATCTCTCATTTTTCTTCCTTATTGTCTTGTTTCTTCTATTGTGATATATTAGTTGCAAGGTTTCAACCGATCTCCTTGAGGTTTCTCCATCCTTGATTGAATCAGTTGTAATAATGTTTATCATATTGTATGTCATATGGTCTTCCTAACCAAGGGTGGGGTTGGGTGGTATACTCTAGATAGGATTTATACATTACACTTGTAAATGTATATATTCCTGATATTGTATCTAGGTTGCATTTTAAGTTGTTTTTTTGTAATCAAATAGAGCTACATTTAGAGGTTTTCTTCCTGCTTCTTTCCTATCAGTATGCTCTCCTAAACCAGGTTTTATGTAGCTTTCTTAAAATTAATAAATAAAAATTTTAGTGGTGTTTAGCCACTTTTATCAAGAAAAAAATGTATTATATGATTTTTCTATTTAATTAATCATGCAAATTTCCAAAAAACTAAAATCCACAAGACTATTAATTTAAATTCCTCAACATTGTCTAGATCTATTTAAATTCTGCAACATTGTCTATATCTATTTCAAATTTAGAAGAAAGAGCATTTTTATGGAAAAATTAAGGAATTAATCTACTAAGATTAAGGTAGAAAAATGGTGTCAAGAAAATTGGGCTTGGGGGGAGTTGGGGATTTAGAATCACTTCTCTACCAAGAGGTTTGTTCCCTATAAATAATTCAACTGAGAATTAAATGTAGGAAAACTTAAAGCAAAAATACCATACTATCATAGGGATAGGCAGGAACATAGTCAAATAGAGTTGACAAAATATTAGAATTCATGAAGAATCTTGAGAAACCCCAGTAAATTAAATTTTACAAATTCCTAAAAATATATGAGAAAATAGAAGTAGAAAAATGCGGGATGTATGCCAAATTATGCATCTTAAAGAAGCCAAATAAGGAGGATTTGGAAGAAATGAAAATCATAGTAGATCAAGGAATTTGAAAAAAATAAAGTGAAAATGAGCATCTTCTAAAGAATGCATATAACACTTAACAAAATACAAAATGATGGAGTGCCCTATAAACAGGACAGAAAATAGATTAAAGACCCTTAGTCAGATGAATCTAAGGACATTGGTTTACAAAAATTACATGGGTGATGGAGATCCTAAGGGACAAGAGGTTTAAAATTTTCAAACAAAAATTCAAGTTAGTAAGGAACTATTAGAAATATGAGTTTAATATAGTCATTAAAGTCAATCTGATGTGATTTGTAAGTTTGTTGATAGATTAATGTTTGATAAAAGTCCTAAAATTAGTGTTTATATGTTTTTATGATGTTTGGTGATGGTATTGAGTGAGTATTTGTTGATTCTGGAAGGTGATAGTATCAGAAGCTTGAATAAGAAGGAAAGAGTTTTTGAATTCTATATGGGATAACGCTCTACATTCCTCCATATTTTTTTATAATGGCTTGAAAATTTGGATATGATGTATATTTTCTATGTATGTTAAAATATTAAGTTTTCATATTCTCAGTATTTTAGTTGAAGAAGTTGGTTGTTGCACTTTGCTGACAGTGAGGTTGTTTGTCAGGACTCTTCTGAAGAATGATGCACATTTCTTTGCAATGTTGTTTCTAGTTTTGTGGTTGGGAGGATACTTTTAGAATGTTCATGTAGTGTTCTATTTTATATTTAAAGTGTTGGTTTTTGGTGTATTCATAGTCAGGGTTTTTCCAATGGAGATGGTCCAACCATGCATCAAGAGTCAACACAAGGGAAACAACCAACCCCAGATCATTAAGAACTCAATAATGAACAAGAAACATGCCTCACATGCCTTCTTATTATCCATAATCAAAGATTTACATCATACATGCCCAGGAACATGCCAAATTACATTCCAAGCATACATGCCTACTTACAATCAGAAATCTAGGTCCATGTTGGATGTTAAGCTACTCAATTACTCTACCTCCTCTACTCCTAACTAAGGACCCAAGACTACAAATATATACAAAATCGCAAGCCTCAAGTTGGCCATAAAAGATCGCATTCTCCAAGAAGAATATAATGTACATTACAACATATAGGTCAGGACATAAATCCATAAGAACGCCTCCAAATAGATATGGAATAAAGTGCGATCAGATAAGGAGTTTGGCCACAAACATATGATCATTAAGCAATGCACCAATTACTATCACTGATCATGAAATGTCATCGCAAGCCAAATCATACCTACCTGGTCATTAGAATAGGAAGACAACATAAGACTAGAGAAATCTTAGTATATCTTCTCCAAGAAAGAATGAAACATGATGCAAAGCTAGACAAAGGTTCTCCATGATGTCTAGAACACACCAACAGGATCACATAAGAAAATGAGCCAACCGGTCTGATTGCTACCTTAAACATAGAACCTACCCAACTAGAAAAAAACAACAAATAAACAAAAGGGAAATATTTTTGGGTGATGCAAGATTGCCAACAATCCAGGGATGCTCCTACATTAGACACCCCAGGTGAGAATAAAATGTTCCATAAGAAAAATTATGAACATTTGATAAGTTGTGGGACATAAATCGCATGCTCTTTTTTATCCAAATATCTTCTTTATCAGCAACTCTGTGTCTTTGTACATCCCATCATCCTATGTTTCTCTAGACTTACCCTGTCATATCTCTCATTAACATCATAACTCTATCCACTACCTCCTTTCCTTTGCACAACTAAATTACCTCTGCTACAATCCTTCATCTGATTAGCAACCAAGGTTCTATGCTTCTTCCCTTTACTCTTCTTACAGTCTGATACCAACTTGCCCTCATCAGATCCATCTTCAAGATACTTATTTCATTCCTCACTCACTTCTATATTATGCTTCTCTGAATAGTAAATCTTCACCATGCTTAAACTTCTTGAACTCCTCCCCTCTGCTTCCTTCAAATGAACTAGAGTAAACTTTTTTCCATCCTTCTCTATTGTGACCACGTTTCTTCTACAATCATGAATAGCTCCCCTATCAAATTGCAAAGGTCTTCCCAATATAACATGACAAGCACTCATAAACACCACATCACATAATACTTCATCTTTGTATGGTCCAATGTTAAAATTGACTGAACACTGCCCTTTTACCTCCACCATGTGATCCTCTGAAAACCAAATTATTCCATAAGGACAAGGATGTTTAAGCCTCTTCAATCCAAGCTTCTTCACCATCTTTTCTAAGACACAATTATCAGTACCACCACAGTCCATAACAACCTTACAACATTTACCTCTTGATTTTCAAATAGACCTAGACAAATTTATCCTTTGTATAGGTTTAACTTCCTTCTTGTTCAACATTACTGTCCTAAGTGCATAAGAGATTCTCCTATCTCGGGTTGTGTCATATTTACCTCAAGTTCATCAGTATTCTTCTCTTCATGTGCCACAAGATTCGGTTTTCCAATGTTCTTGTACTAGATCCTTCAGAACATCAAAAATCTCTATGTCTTATGCGACCACACTTGAAACAAGTAGCTTTCAATTATCTGCTACTATTCCCTCTTCTAGGTATTCTATGACAAGGTTCAACTTCAATGGTTTTATTCTCTTTGTCATTGCTACTAGCTTTCCTCTCCTTTCCTCTAGAGTTACCTTGTCTTCTCTTCAACTTATCTTCTGCCTTCAATGCATATTGATAAGCAACCTCAACTGTACTAATCCTCAACATACTTAGTTTATCCTAAATGTTAAATCTCAAATAACTAACATACCTAGCCACCTTCTCCTTAGATACGTCTCGGTGTCCAGAACTGATATTCATCTTGCAAACTCTTCAGTGTATTCCTTCACACTCTTCTCTTTCTTCTTTAGGTTTTGCAATTTCTTGAACACCTCTAATTCATAATCCTCAGGGATGAATTTAGCTATTAATCTAGAACCATCACCCTCCATCTAGTCATTTTCATTTCACCATGTTCCTCCTTATCTTTCTGCAATTCTCTCCACCATAAGGCAGTGTGACCCTTTAACTTAGTCTGTCCTAACCTAACCCTTTATGAATCTCTAATGTCTTCAAGTTCAATGCAATCTTCTAGTTCACCAATCCAATATATCAAATCCTTAGGATGAAAAAAACCAATGAAAGTAGAAACATCCATCCTATGACTTTTACTTACTTGTGTCATATCTCTCAATAATCTTTCTTCATCTGTAGGGATCTCTGCATCTACAGTATCAAGGTCTTCAACAACTTCCTCATATTCTTCTTCAGTCTCAGGATTCCTTCATAATCTAGTCAACACATTTCTAATCTCAGTCCTCATATTATTTTTGAAGTCCTTCATCATCTATTCTAACCTCCTAGTGTTCATCCTTCTAGGTGGCATCTTTCCAATCCTCAAGTGCAACTATCTCATCTTTGATGATCTAATTAAAAGATTCTAATACCCTCTATAATTGGCGATCTATTAGACACACTTGCAACCTGCCTCCAACTGAGTGATCTGTACACTCTTGGTATGCCTTCACCTAACAACAAATCTTTCACCACCTTGCGCAAGTCCTCTGTGATTACGAGTCATATCTTCACTCTGTCACCTCACGATCAACAGGTCTAGAGCGTCACATGTCAAGAACTCGGATCTGCTAACACGGGAACCTAAACCTCGCTCTGATACCATCTATTGCAATCACGGAACAAAGAGTTTTTGATAAAGAAGAAATTTGGATAAAAAATGAGCATGAGATTTATGCCCCACGGCTTGTCAAATGTTCATAAGTTTTCTTATGGAATATTTCTTTCTCACCTAGGGTGTCTGATACAGGAGAATCCTTGGGTCATTGGCAATCTTGCATCACCCAAAAATATTTCCCTTTTGTTTATTTGTTGTTCTATTCCAATTGGGCAATTTCTAAGTTTTAGGTAGTGTTCGACCTCGTTAGCTCATTTTCTTATGTGATCCTGTTGGTGAGTTCTAGACATCATGTAGAACCTTTGTCTAGCTTCGCATCATGTTTCATTCTTTCTTGGAGAAGATATCCTAAGAATGGTCTGGTCCTATATTGTCTTCCTATTCTAACGGCCAGGTTGGTATGTTTTGTCTTGCGATGATGTAAATCTTTGATTCCGGATAATATTAAGGCTTGTGAGGCATGTTGCTTGTTTATATTGAGTTCTTAATGATCTGGTGTTGGTTTTTTTCACAGTGTTGACTCTTTCTACATGGTTGGACCGTCTCTATTGGGGAAACTCTGACTGTGACTGCATCAGTTTTCTCCACAAGAGAAGTTGTGATGTTCTATCATTTGTCACTATTGTTTGTATTGGTCTCTAGCCGATTCAATTGGTTCTTCTGACTAGATCGTGTCTTTTTATTATGAATATGCATTGGAGGTTGAGTTAAGAGGTTCTTATGTGTCTTTCCATGGCATGTAAATATTCACATTGAGTTATTTACCTTGGAAGATTATTTATCTACATGTTGCCCATTTTTTTTTTAACATGGCCAAAATTAATCTTTCGGATCTTATCTTTTTCCTTGTATACGTCTTTAATTCCCCTATAAAAAACTAGATTCAATCTCACGAATGCATTTGGAAGTTTCTTATTTTTCACAAGGAAGGTGAGAAATGTGTATTGCAGCGGTAAGTTACCTCGGCCAAATAGAAGGGGACAAACTCAACTTTAAAGCATATAAAAAATTTTAAACACGACATGCTTCTTTCATCTCGATATCCTCTTGTACAGATTATACATGTAATTTGTGGGATCCTTTTGGTCATTTGGTGGATCCTTTAACGAGAAGAAAGAAAACATGAGATTGGAAAAGACTCGGTTGTTATTAATTCATGGCTTTGATGTTGGTAATACATGGTCACAAATGTCTTCCAAGAAAATAGAATGGACCCGACCGGTCACTAAAATACCTTTAAAAGATTTCAAAATCTATCTTTGCAAAGTTTACATGTTTACCCGACTTGCCGACAACATACATTATCATGTGTTGCAAGGGGTTTAAAGCATCTCTCTAAAAGAACCCGAGGAGTAATTAAGAAGCATTTAACTGATATTGGAGTCCAGTGTATGGTCGAAGAGTCGAGCGTCGAGCGCTTTGTGTAGTGTCAAACCAAACAAAACAGGTGTGAAAGTATATATTCTCCTCTGAATCCCCAACTTAGCCTCTAAAATGTCACCAACCTAAAATCGGTGACTAAATAGTATGATAGGAGCTTCATCAAATCATGAAGACTAGAGACAGAGCGTGGAGGATAGAATAAGGCTGAAATATATACATGGAACTTTTAGATAAGTGCACTCAACAAATAGAAGCCTCAAAATTTTTGGAGTTCCAAGTGTCGACTAATTCTCTTAAACTTAATGCTTTTGTGTTCCAAGTTCTTAAACATGCTGACATCACCGACAACCCTTGTGCTTGAGCTTTGCTTGTTTTGGACCTTATATAAAATATTTAGTTTGAATTGACAGGGAATCGAGTTCTGAAATTGCTAGTACACAAATTTCACAGGAGAACCTATGCCCTCTGATGATGAAGGAAATAATGCAAAACAGGAATACTACAAGGTGTAATTGAAGAACCAAATAGAGAAACAAAGGAAGCTGCCTTTCAAATAGTAGAGCAATGAGAATTTTGGCTATTAGAAAATGGTTCATTATCGTAGTAGGGTAAATGAGCAATACAATTAAATATAAGTTAGAAATGGAAGATTGCCAACAAGCAATAAAATATACAAGAAATGGTTGGCTTCCACCTAGTGAAACTATAATATGGTGGGTTCCAATAAAGTAGTCTTGGTTTAGACACAATTCAAATATGGGTACAAATGCGACAAATGTAATAGCTCGAGCACTTGCTAAGGCTATTTCTCAGTATTGGAAGGGAGACCTATTCTGGAGATTATGGAAGGATTTGTAAGAAGGTGAAAATAAAATTATGGATCCAAATATATCATCCTTTTGTAAAGTTAAGACTGTTATAGTTTAGGGGGTGAAATCTTTACATTTTTCAAGATTCGGTTACAGAAACCAAAAGGTCTCTTGGTAAGGAAAGAGTCTTTAAAAATATGTAATTAAACAACGCTAAGGGGGTTATTTAGTTCTGTAAGGGTGGTTTTCCTTCTGAAAGCTTATGCTGAAGGGGGGAAGTGTTTTTCTGTTTTAACATTGTAAAGGGGAATAGCAGTATTTTTCTTTAAAGAAACTTGATCTATTGTGCAGGAACAAAGGCTTTCAACTCTCCAATTTTGTCCAAGAAATAAAGGGGAGCTTCTAAGACTTTATGTTTATTTGTTCTTCTTTTTGGTTGTTATTTTCTTAAGTCAATTGTAGTCATTCTTGGGTAACTTCATCTGTTATGGTAGATTACAAGTGTGGATATTTAATGAACTTTGAATCTTGAATATTCACACTTGATCTAAAAGGGATTGTTATTATTTTCCTGGTTGTTTCGTGTGGGTTTTCAGAAGGGTTAAACTTTTTTTCATCTATCTCAGTCCCTTTTTTTATAAATATGTTATTCGCATCTGTAGTATACCTATCTTCAGATGTTATTTTTTTCTTTTATGATTTCTGGTTAAAAGCACACCTAGAAAATCCAAATTATATCATAAAAGGTAGTTGTACCTCTAAAATTCAGAGCAAGGTCGTATGTTCAACAGAGAGCTATCCAACTATTTGATGCAGAGGGTTTGGTACTCTAGTGATTTCTTTACTCAATATGCTTCTTTCTCTCTCCTATCCATCCAATGGTTACTTTCTTTTGGATTCTTCTCCAATTAGGATCTCCAAGACCCTCACTACCAACTTCTCCTCCAAGGTATAGTTGATCTATTGAAGATTCCAAAGTTTCTAGGCTTAACTAGTCTAACTAGTTCCTCAATTACCTAGACTTCCTCACTAGATTTCCTCCTAGAATCCCAAACCCCTAGCTTAGGATCTTCCCATACATCCCATAGACTCTTGTCTATGTCCTTGGCCCATTAAAATTCATTCTGAACCCTTCCCCACACTTCTAGATACTTTACCAATCTAATTGGTATCAAATTCACTAGGGGGCCTAATTGCCCTATTTCCTAGTAGGTCAAAATTCACTATTTTTGGGCTAGTACTCCCAAAAATCCCAAACAACTCTATAGAAGACCTTGAAAATATTCAAGGTATCTATCAACCCTATCAAAATCCAAAACCATGGCTTCTGAATGCACACACAACCCTATTATCCATCAGGCCCTAGTTTTTAGGCTATTATTTAGGCCACTAGACCATTCAGCACAAACAATTGTCAAATTGACCTTCAACCTTCGTTTTACCATCCACCACCTTTTGAATCTTCAAGAAGACCGTTTAGGGCTTCTACAAATGACCCTAAGTCCTTTTCCCAAGATCATGGGTGCTCGTGCCAAATCCTTCTTATCCCTGTCCTGGCTCACCTGTTCCTAACAGTCAGCCATAGGGCTTCAAACTTGGTCTTGAAACCTCATTGCAACCATGAAAATGAAAGAAAAAAGCATATGTAAAGACTCTAACCTTTCATCCCCTGAGGTTTCAACCATTTCCACTGGTGGATGCTTAGGTTAGAGCCATTTTGGGCACTGAAACTCTGAAAATGGAATCACAGACCAATGACCTTGCAATTAATGTAACTCTCTACTCCTAGAACTTCAAAGAAAACTAAAGTATGTAAAAGAAATCTAACATGAAACACTAAACCCCCATGGGGTTCGATCTCCTTGCCTAATCCATACAGGACTGTACAGAATGCAAAAATCTCTATATTTTACAAGGATGCAGTCAAAACCATCCGTACAGGAGTTCACAAAATAAATGTTGAAATCCAAAATGTCATTAACCTATCCAAATCATTGAATCCATGCTCATATACTTAGCATGGGTAGTTACAACTGCTCTAACTTCATTTTTCTAATTTCTTGCAAAAGTTGCTCGAGCAACTTTTTGCATTTTGAGCTATTTGATTCTTTTTGTCAACTCGATGGATGAGTTTTACTTCCATGACCCTAGTTAGGATACTTAGGGTCCTAAAACACACACTAAACCCACATTACATCAAAATAGAAACTTTTCCCTATTTTAGGCCAAAATGACCCAAAATCACCTAATGAGCACTATTGGCTCTTACAAACATGAAGTTGAACAACATTGTATCTAACCTATTGTATCTTATTCCAATCCACACAACAACACCTAATTCAACCCTAAAACACACCAACACATCAAAAAGGGACGTGCCCTGCACCATACTCCCCTGGGACAAAGAACTCAAGTCCCTTGAGTTAGGAGGTCTTCAATGGTGACCCCATGCTTCAGAATGTCTGCCTTTGTCATCCAAGTAGCCTCAGCTTCAGGTAGTCCCTGCCACTTGATGAGGTACTCCTTGTAGTTACCCTTCCTTGTCTTCTTTATCACTTTAGAATCCAGTATACTTTCCAATTTTAGTGGCTTTGGGGTAGACAAGTCTTTCACCCAATCATCATCCCCTAAATCTGCAAGAGTGGGCTGACCTGTGTCTAGAGATGGTCCTATTGAGCATTGTTTTGACACAAGCCAACTTGCTAGGATCTCAAAAATTTGACTTCCTCTCTTGAAAGAATAACGGGGTTATTCCCAAGGTTCTCCGGCGTCGGGTCACAACCTGCTTGGTTACTCATTTGAAGATAAATGTGATTGTTCACGACGAGGCCTTTGTTGGTTCATTCAAGACATCAAACTGCAAAACACTTTAGTTCTTTTTGGTATTTTTCATTTTAACAAAATGGCGGTTCGATAAATAAAATGCAATTTTGTATTTTTGGAGATGTTAGATTTTCACAATTAAAAGACGGAAGAAAGTAGAGAGTAGAGTAATGAGAAATAAGAAAATGACTGAAATGAGGTCCTACAGACATAAACCATTATAAACCCTTCCTTGTGAATTGAATGATGGGAGAGATTTGGAGTAAAACCTGCGAAGCATAAATCAGACCAAGTCACAATTTACTACCCCACGGATGCAAGCGCTTGGAGAGAAGACATATTCACTCGTGCAAGATATTCAAAACTGATCAAATCGTGAAGCCACCAAGATGTGTGCACCCACGAGACAGATTTATCATTAAGCCCAAAGATGATCTCTTCCACGCATTCGTCACCGCAAGGTAAAGTAAACAACAACAAACTCCAACTAAAATAAATGCAAATTCAAAGCACAATAAACAAGACGCTCTCTAAAAATAATGAATAATGCAAGCATACATTCAATAATTTCACATAGGAAGCATCAGTTTACACACCATATATGAAGCACCAAATGTATGTCTTTATTGCATTAATAATCTGACCCTTTGCATTGATTTGTGATTACAATATATAAAATTTGATCCACAACTCTGAATTCCAAATTTAGGGCATCAGAGAGAAAAATAATTTAAACTAAAACTTTGCTAAAAGGGAAACTACTCTTAACTAATACTAGATAACTTGCATGGATCCATGAATCCATTTACAATCAGTTTTCCCATGCAAGGAGGGTCAAACTTGCCAAGAAGAGAGAGAGAGAGAGAAAAGAAGGAGGGTTTCTTCTGAAAACTTGGAGTCTTCTTCTCGTTTCTTGGAGTCTTTCTTGGAATCTTCATCTGGAAGCTCTTCTGGTGGTGGAGATTGATAGGGGACCCTTAGTACCTTCAAAATGAACTCAAGTTCACCATCAATCTGATCAAGAGTTCAACCGGTGTGCCAAAATGTGATCTCGCTGGAAACACCCAGTTTTTTCAAACCCCGACCTCTACTCTGAAACTTTTAGTGTCAAAATTTCTAAGTGTTTAACATCAAATTTCTGGTCTGAATTTCAGACTTGTCAGAGGCTGAAGAGGCCAAAATATTTTTAATGCCGGAAGGCCGAAAGGCCATAGAATCTGGAGAGCGGAAAGGCCGAAGAATCTGGAAGGCCAAAAACTATTCTGCTTGCGGGGCCGAAAGGTTGAAAGACTAGACTTTTGTATGTCCTGTAGGGGCCGAAAGGCCGAAAGACCGAAACCTGCCTTAGGAAATTTGATTAAGTGTTGGAGAATTTCCTCTTCAAAACTACTTTGTGGTCCAAGGGGTCAGTCTAGGAAGACTTCTGGGTGTGAGGCCCGGAGCCTATGTATGACCTTCTAAACTTCCTCGTAGTTTATCTTCTTCCCTTTTACTTTGTTGACCTTTCTTTCTTTCTTTTCTTTAAAGGTAGTTATCTCAGAAGCAAAGAAATGGATCTCCTCTACATCATTTGTCATCTGTGTCATCTCCTCTTTTGAATGAAATAATTGCTACAATGCTTCCTTGGTTTCCATGCTTTCCATAATGTCCCTGAATTGTTGGACCACTTTTTTAGATGGCCGTAAGATGTGCTTAGCTTCATCCTGGTACAAATCAAGGCCGATCCCTATGAAGAAAGCATCTATTTCCTCCAACCATTCTAAGACTTCTTTCTCTTTCTCTAATATGGATGCTTGACATCTTTCATAAATGTTGATTATCTTGGTCATGCACTTGATCCAAGTCTCAAAATTGTCTAGCTCCTCACCCTCATATACTTTTACCAGAATTTAGAAGCGTTGTTTTTTAATGATCTGTAAATCCTAGAGGGCGGCTTGCCATTTTCTAGTCTCAGACTCCGGGCCACCCTCATCTTTCATCAAATCAATCAAATTTGTAGCCTCTATGAGAATGACCCTATAGGGTTTGAATATTTTCTTGATAGCACCTTCCCCGTATTTCTCAAAATCTTCCTTCCAAGAAGCACTTGCTTTGATGAAGGATGGTGTTAGCCCTGCCAACAGGTCTAGGGTGTTTCTCTTATCTAACACTTCCTTTAATGAGGCCTCTGGGCAGTTGGGGTCAATAGGGCCAACCACTTTGTAAATGAACTTCTTCAGGGCTTCATTCTGCTTTGTCAAGATTTTTATGGTTTCTTCATCTTTACTCATGAACCCCAGAGCATGTTTGAGCCCCAAGGCTGCTAGTGTCTCGCTCCCTTCCCTGGTGGGTTCCCCCAAATCTACCTCCTTAAATGTATAGTCTTCCAGGGTTGCTTGTGTCTGGGAGGTACTAGCAGATGGGACTGTAACTTGTGCTTTCCAGCGCCCCCTATTGTCTTGGGTGACATAGGACATTGTCTGCACTGGTTATATGACCTTCATCTGATGAAAATATTTCCCTAAGGATGTTATTTATGTATTTTCCCCTTCATAATCATCTGTATAAGTTCTTATCCTTAGCTGGATTTCTTTAGTAAACCATGTGGGCTTACTAGATGTGGTGACCAGCTCATATGGGGTAACTTGAAGAACTGAATCTAAATTTTGAGACCCTGGAGTCACCTCTTTATCTGGCCCTTCTTCTTGTTCTTGTCTCTGTTCCCCATCATTCCTTTCTCCTTGGTGTTCTTCTTCCTTCTCCCTTTCTTCTTCTGCCTTTTCTCCCTCCTCCATTGCCTCATCTTGATTTTCCTGGCCTTTGTCTTCCTCTCTTGAGGAACTAACTGAGGATTAGGTATTGAGGCCAGTCACGACCTGTAAGATGGTCTCAAAAAGTGACACAGCCTCTATGGTTGTTGATCCTCCCAGGGTCTGGATGTGGAAATTCAAAGGACTTGATGATGGTGGAGTAGGTGTTGGGAGATTTGGGATTAGAAGTGGAAGAGTAGTTGGTGGAGTTTGGAGAAACAGTGGCAGAGTAGGAATAGGAGGTGGAAGAGCATTTGGTGGGGTAGGAATGTGAAGAGGTGTTGTAACAGTATTGGTTTCTATTGTAGGCTCATTAGTAGTTACCCCTTGGGTGATTGCAGACTCCTGATTCTCGAGCCCTTGATCTTCTTTAGAGCTCTCTCCCACTATGGGTATATTTGGCTTTGGATTAGTAAATTGAGTGGGAGGAAGAGTTAGGATTACCTGTGGTTGAAAAATAGAAGGACCACCTTACTCATAACCAGTTGCATAAGCTGGGGTGTCCTGGCGTGGGTCTGAAAAACCTTCTAGACCCTCAAAGTTTGATATTTGGAATTCATCTGATCCCAGAGCATCCAAGGGATTGTCTTGCTCTTTAGGATCCTCTTGGTGTTTCCTACTAGTCTCTTTCTCTCTCATTTTTTGGGACCTTGTCCTTTTGACTAGAGGGGCCTCTTCATGCAGGTCTTCCTGTACGGTTTCTAATTTTGGAAATGTAGAAGCTTTCTTCCTCTTATATGTCTTCTTTCCCTTTCCGGTTGCAGGAGGAGATTGTCCAAAAGTGGAAGGTCCTTCATTCGGTGCAACCTATGCTGGCCCTGTGGGAGGATCTATTTGTCCAGTCATTATTGTCCTAGGAGCCTTGGGCTTTAGGATTGACCCATACTCTACTACACATTCATGGTCGTATACCATGCTTGGCTTCTGTGGTAGTACCTTCTTGTATTGCGACACTGTACTTTTCTCTCCGTGTTGTTTATCCACTTTCTTGGATGGATCCATCAATGTTTTCACAGGTATTGGACTCATCTTGTAAGGCCTCTTAATCCATTCTCCTGCTGTTCTCATCACATGTCTTGCCCAGAACTCAATGTCATCATTTTCATCCTTATCAACTTCTACATTCATGATAGGCCTGTCATATATCTTGTTAGCTATATAGATGGCCTCCAAGACCTCATCTGAATCATTCTCCCAAAAATTTGGGGGAATAGGAGTCTTTATGACTTCCTTGGCCAGGGTGAGAGTCATTCTACAATAATCCTGGATCTTGACCTCGTGGTCATCTACATAGTTCATCCAGTGATCCTCCAAGTGTGGTTCATGAAGGTAAAACTTGCCAATAATATAGTTGTTGTTGGAATTATATTGAGATGATGTACTGAGAGGGGAGGGATGTACTGAGAGGGGAGGGGTGAATCAGTACCTCTAAAACTTTTCTTGGTTAGCCCATTAACCCTTAGTCATCAGTTTGTAATTTATCTTTTCTAACTGTTCATCTTTCTTTATGCATATGTAATCATATCATACATTATTTTGATATGTAACAATAATAGAAACATTCATGAAAATAGATAACACATGACACAAGATGTGATATCACAGAAAACTCCTGTTAAGGAAGTAAAAATTGCGGTGAGGATTGTTACCCACAAAACTTCACTATCTGCAAATAAGAAGGGGCCAATTGAGGCTTACATTTGGTCACTTCTGATGACCTACCTTGTTAGGAGTATTACAGTGGAGACCTGTTAAGATCTACTTCATTTGAAGCTTTAGCAACACTATTAAGTGTGCACTCTGTTAAGAGATTTGGAAAGAACGGTT
>MU227936.1:4256054-4282047 GCA_018584345.1 Thuja plicata | reverse complement strand
GGTTAGTTCCTGTTATGTTCCTATTGCTCTTACAAGGTGTTTGACAAGTGGGAGAATGTTAGGAATAAGGTGTCTCAACCTTGGATAATTCCTATTCTTATTATTTGTTTTGTAAAATATATTTCTTCCAAATAATGTAATTAAGTGTGAGTGTACATTTCTAGTTGGCATGTTGATGTGTCACTCCACTTGATGTGTCGACATCTTGAATTGTGTGTAAGGAGATCATGGCTGAAACGGTTATGATAGATTCCTATGACACATAAGAGCTATTTCTAGAAGATTCAATGACGGGTGAAGACATGCAAGACATGTGGCAACTGATAAAATTGAGTACTGTACACTCTTCTGCAATCGTGGGGTTCCTATTTTCTCAGAGAATGATAAAACCCTAATATGGCTATCTTTCAAAGTTGCCCTAAAAAGGAAAGCGCATGATATAAGCATTTTTTAGGGTTGCAGTCTGGGATAGAAAAAGAGTGTATTGTTGGTATGATCTCGTGCTACTAGATTTGTCTTTGAGTGTCGATTGTCTCCTGAAAGAACTTGCATTGCAAGTGTGTTGTAACCGTTGTGTTGAAGATAATACATTGTGCAGGTTTTGGAGTGCTGGGATTTTTTACCGAAAGTTTTTCCCCAGGGTAAATCATTGTGTCATTCTCTATTTTTTGTATGCATGGTATATGGCTACAATATCATTATTAAAGTAGTTAATGAATCTGAAATTGTAAGGATTTAAAAGAATTTTCACAATACTTTCCTTTAGAGATTAGTGTAGGAAGTTGTTTCCACACCTGAGTTTCCTTACAACCAGTCCCGCTAATACCAGGAAGGTACAATCCTCTAATATCCCAAATGGTTGGGCACACCTTGTCAGGAATTCATCCCAATCAAAATTACTGATATTGGTATTGGTGATTGCAATATGCTTGTTGCTAATTTTGGAAGGGGGAGTGTTCCCCTTGTATAGGTACTTCATGGGTGATGCAGTCTTTTCTCACGCATTCCTGTAATGAAACATGCAAGTATTAGTATCTTATTTCAAGGAAAAACTAAAAGAAATTTGACTAATCTAAGAAAATAGAGGAAAAATCTCTAAGTATCCAGGAATGCAGGTTTTTTGCACTTTCAGCCCTTTCGGCGTTTTGGGTGCCAAAAACGGCTTCGAAGGCCAAAAAGACTGAAAGTGCGAAAAGCCACTATTAAAGAGCAAGTTTCGTCAGACCTTTTGGCATCTGAAAGTCTAAAGGTTTTGCAAATGCCAAAAATCTAAAATCGTGATGCTCAAAGACCTGGGCTTTCGAGGGTTCGGACTTGTCGTAATTTTGGGCCTTTCGGAGGTTCAAAATGCCAAAAAGGTCAAATCTCCAAAAGCGCAAAGCGTGAGACAGGCCTTTCAGGGATTCGGCCTTGTTGGAATTTTGGACCTTTTGGAGATCCAGAATGTTGAAAAGACCAAATCTCCAAGATGACAAGACTACAACCTAACCTAGTTTTTGGCCTTTTGGAGGCTGAAAACTTGTGATAAAGATCGTGACTGAAAAAAAAAAACCCTAATATAGAAAATTGAAAGGGAACAGACCTGACCTAATAAGGAGGGACTCCCTTGCTAAATGATGAAGGTGCCAAGGGCCCTAAGAGACCAAAGGAAAGGGAAACCTGCACGCCCTAGGCCAAACAAGCACCGGGAGCGAAAACCATAAAACCTAAACCACGAAGAGGGAAGAAAAGAAAATGAAACCATGAGATAGGGAAGAGAAGAAACCTACCTTGTAGGATCTAGGAGTGGGGGAAGATGACACAATGGAGCTTGGAGGTGCGGGGTGATCAATCTCAAGGATCGAGGCAAAAATAGCAAAGTTGCGAGCTCTCGAGGAGTTCAGAGTTGAAAATGCGAAGAGACTTCGATTAGGACCCTTTTACAACTTATAACCCGCGGGCCCTACGTCAACTTTTGTAGTGTTTTTGGGATCTGAAACACCAAAAGTCTGGAGGTAGACACCTATGGCCTTTCAGTGTTTTCGGAGGCCAAAAACATCGAAACGACCGACTTTCAACCTTTTGGCCATTTTGGTATTTCAGAGTACCATGGTCTTCCAAAATGCTGAAAGGCCGAAAAAGGGTGTTTTTCCTTATTTTATCATGTTGACACCCGTTCTTCTGAGACTGACCAAGTGAGGACTAAAGGGGGAAGACAAGACCAAAAATCCAAAAGGTAAAAAAAGGGGGGTCCCCATGGTCAGAGGACCAAAAATGGGGTGCGTGTTGTGGACCCACAACAAATAGCCCTGAAAAAAGGAGGAATTACCAAGGCATTTCTTCATCATCAATACTCTTTGAGAATGTAGCTTTGCAGTAGAATGAAACCAATAGGTGTTTGGTGTTGACAATCTTTCAATGACTTCCAATCTGAGGTTTTCCGCTGGTTTCCTAGTGTGTGTTCATGTGTATTCATTTCTTGACCCTTGATTGTGGTAACCAGAATGTTTTCCAGCAGCTCCCAACCTTCGCCAAGTAGACCAAGGTTTCCCAGAAAGAGCTTTGCTACCAATCAGGCGTTCATAGCCCTGACAAAGTTTTCCCCAAATCCCAAGTATAACCTTGGTCTACTGCCGGTCAGGCATTCATATCCCTGGTAGAGGTTGTCAGTCACCCAAGTCTATTCACTCTTCTAGGTTGTAGCTTTCTTTCTTTTTTGAGAGTTCTGTCTTTTGGATAGTCATTTTATTTATTCTGTGTGCTTTTGAAATGTGTTAAGCCTTAGATATTTGTGTACTCCATGTATTCAAGTCTATAGCAATGAAATTCTCTTTTTGTATTTAATCTGATCCGGGCAACGATTAGGCCTCTTTGGGACACTTTTCTTTTCGTGTGCTTCTCTTCCTTTCTCTTCGGCTATTTCTTTTTTCTTTGCTACTGCCTTTGCATTCGTTTAGACTTGGGTTCTGGGGTCGATGGGTACCTGAACCTACGCACTAGTGCTAGTCACAACTAACAAATGTTCAAGAAATCATTTCTCATGAGTATTACCTTTTAGTGTGTTTCGTGATTAGGATGACCGAGCCTTGAACTTCTCCTTGCTGATCACTGATAACTGTCATCACTTTGCCTTTTGGACAATGTTCTTTTCTTGCATGTCTCTTTCGAGGGATTGACTAATAAATACCCTTTCTCTAATTTACAGACTACCTTGGAATGGATTCAAGAACACACTGACCCAAAACAACAAACGATCCCCAAAAAAATAAAGCAAGAAAGGACTGACGACGAGGGTGACAAAAAAAAAGAAAAAAATGAAAGAAAGGAAAGAATCGAAAAAGGGGACTATGGTACAAGGGATGGAAGGTAGTCCCATTTAGGATCCAAAGTAATGTTTGAGGAATTTTCCATTGATTGGAAATGGGGTCAACTCTCCATTCAATGTGTTCACCCTAAAAGTGTTTTCCCCTAGGATCTCTAATATCTGATAAGGGCCTATCCACAATCTTTGGAACTTAGTGTGATTGCCTGGCTTTTCTTTCACCTTATCGCACATGAGGAAAAATTCAAAGATCCTAAAGGCTTTAATGGTAGCTCTCTTGTCGAACCACCTCTTGACTATGGCTTGATGCTTTGATACATGCTCCAAATCCAATGTTTGTTTCTCTTCTAGGTTATGGAGATTCGTGAGCCTGACTTGCACTCAATCTTCTCCACCCACATATTGGTCCCTGAATCTTAGAACTGGGATTTTTAAGTTCATAGGGAAGACTGGTTGTAAGCCATAGACCAGTTTGTATGGAGATATCCCCAAGGCATTTTTGGTCCTTACGTGATCAGTCCAAAAAGCATATTTTAGTTGTGTGTGCCAATCCCTGGGGTTGTCATCCAGGAGATGTTTGATCACTGTTGTTAAGTTCTTTTTTGTAGAATCTGCTACACCATTGCCTTGCAAATAATAATTTGAAGAGAACTTGAGGATTACCTAGTTTTTTAAGGCCCATTGTGTGAGCAAGGTAGAAGAAAAAGAGGGATCATTGTCACATAACAAATAGAATTGCATCCCAAACCTGGTTATGATACTCTCCTCCAAAAATTTGGTCACAACCTCTGTAGTACAATTGTTTGGTGCTTGAGCTTTCGTCCAGTGCATGTAGTAGTCGGTAGCTATCAAAATGAACTTGTGTCCTGCAGACAAAGGGGGGTTAATCATTCCAACAAAATCTAAGCCTCATTTGGCAAATGAGCATACCTTGTATACTAGTTGTAAGGGCATTGTGGGGTTTCTCTCTTGATTTGTGCTATTTTGGTAAGTGTGGTAAGATCTCACATGTTTGCTGGTGTCTCTGAATATTGTAGGCCATAAATATCCTTCCCTTAATATTTGGTGAGCAGTTGCATCAACTGACCCATGTCCCATTCTATTATTTTCATGGAAATCTGTTAGGATTTGCTTCACTTTGAGTCGGTCCAAACACCTTAGGTATAGACCCCCATAATTGCATTTACATAGTTTCCCATTATTCAACATGTAGGAGCTGATTTTGATTCTTAAGGATCTTCTCTGGGAACCATTCATCTTCTCTGGGAAACAGTTTTGCAATAGATAGTACACTATGTCGTGATACCATACATCAATGGTTATGCCTTGATTGGTGTAGGGTTGGCAGACCAGACCTTCTTCAACTTCTGAGATTAGCTTTATTATACCTTGACCCCTTACTATTTTCATTGGTTGGATCTCAAGATCAAACTCTTGGAGGATCTCCATCCACTTTCCTCTTTTCTCTCCCACCTCATTCTGCATCAAAAGGGACTTCACGGCTGTGTCTGGGACTATCCCAACAACTTTACTTCTCAAGATGTAATGTCTAGACTTTTTCACTTCTTTGATGAGAGAAAATGACTTTTTATCTAGGTTTGGGTACCTAAGTTTGACATCTTTGAAAGGGAAACTCATGAAAGCTATGGGTCTCTCATCTTCATTTTTCTTCTTCTGAGTGACGATGCCTACGCACGAGTTCTCAGATGCAAAAGAGTAGACCTTGAAAGGGATAGTGTAGTCCGGGCTGATAAGGACTGGTGTCGTAGCGATGGCATTTTTAATCTCCTCAAATTATTTCTTGGCTAGGAGAGCCCATTCATTCTTGGTTTCTTTCTTGAGTATGTCATTCAATGGTTTTACTATCTCTACGAAACCACTAGTGAACTTATTTATGAAGTTGATCTTCCCGAAGAAAGATTTGAGTTCTTTGCGGCTATGTGGTGGTGTCAATTTTAGAATGGCCTCTACCCTTTCAAGGTCTATGTCTATCCCCTTCTCGGAGATGATATGCCCCAAGAGCTTTCCTTCAGTCACCCCAAACACGCATTTCTTGGGGTTGAGGGAAATTATGAATTCCCTGCATCTTTGAAGGAATTTCCTAAGATCATTTAAGTGGTCAGCTCTTTGTTTTGAGAAGACTATGAGATCATCCATGTAGATGATAATGCACTTCCTGACTAGTCCTTTGAAGGCTATGTCCATTTCCCTCTGAAAAGTGGCCCTACATTGATCAGTCCAAAAGGCATCCTGTGGTAGGCGAAGGTTCCCCATTTAGTTGTGAATGTCATTTTCAGCCTATCCTCTTCTTGGACCATTACTTGTTTGTAACTTGAGTAACCATCGAGGAATGACATCATTTAAGACCCATTGACCTTTTTCAGCACCTCATCGAGAGATGGGAGCGGGTAATTTTCCTTCTGAGAAGACTTGTTAAGGTTCCAAAAATCCACGCACAATCTAATTTCTCCAGTTTTCTTTCTCACGGGTACCAGGTTCACAACCCACGTGGAATGTCGCATTGGAAAGATGATTCTGGCATCAAGAAACTTCTAAACTTCCTTTTGAATTAAGGGTTCCATAGTAGGGTTCACAGGCCTCTATCATTGCCCAAAAGGCTTGGACTCTAGTTTTAGAGGTATGTTGTGCACTATGACTGAGGTGTCATATGTCTTCAATTATTCAGAGCTCCATGCTATGACATCTTGATATTCAGTGAGGAGCTGGACCATTTTTTCCTTCTCTTCTTTGGTTCCTACCTTTCCGATGTGGACCTCTCTAGGTTCCTCTTCCATTCTAAGGTTGTATGTATCACATTCTTTACCCTCGGGTGTTACGTCTGGGTTTTTCCTCACTCCCATCTTGTCACTGTCAAAAATTCTCTCTAGTTCTACCATCCCTTTGTGTATGGCATTGGTCCTTATATTTATGAAACCTTGATCATCAGGATCTTCAGGTTCAACTTCTTCTTCATCTTCGCTTTCCTCATCTATGATATGTTTTTCAAACACACCAGCACACATGATAAACTCCAAGATCTGCTGATCATCTTGGAAAACTTGAAAATTAGTGACATTGTCTGGACTGGTCGGGGCTACGACAAGTTCAATGGAGAATTTCTTTAGCTTGGATTTCTCCATTGGATGTAATTAACTGGCCGATACAGCTAAGGCATCTGTGACAACATTTTTTCTTCTCAGGATGGTTTTGATGTTGAAAGCATTGAAGTCGTTGATTAGGTCCAATGCTCTATTTTGGTAGGCTAAGAGGCTCTTATCATTATAAGTATACTGACTACGGATCTTCTTGACAACCAATTGCGAGTCTCCTTCCACTGTCAGGATTTTTATTCCCTTTTCATGGGTCAGGAGAATCCCGTGAACCAGCACTTCATATTGTACAACATTATTAGCGCACAGAAATTGCAACCTATAAGCGACATAGAAAGACTTACCTCTCAGGTTTATCAATTCGATCCCCGCGCCCGCTCCCTGTTAACATTTGGAGCTGTCAAAACGTAATTTCCATATCTGGGGTTGCTTAGTAGGGTTGGACTTGGCTGATTTTCTCTTGGGAAAGCTCGAGGATTTGAGTTTCCACCCCCTTTCCCCATCACTGTCCAAAGAGGTTAATTCCCCTGCAGTTTGGGGGTTTCAGCACTTTCACCATCTTTGCCTTCTAGCATTCCTTTGTAAGGGGGGCATGCACCATCATCAGATGTACTCCAATCACCAAGTATTTTCAAAGTAGGACTTCTATGATCATAGTCTGACCCATTATCTCAATCCCGGCTTGGAATGATTATATTGACTGGGCTATCTATTTCTGGCGGGGCGTTACTCTTGTCCTCGGTCTCAAGGATGTCTTCTTTTATTTTTGGGGTTTCTGATAGCTTACTTGATAAGGTGATCTAGGTCAATGCCTGTGATAATGATTCCTAGGAACTAGGGCATGTGAACTCAGAATGGCTAGCCTGGTGTAATCAGCAGTACCCCAGTAGTAACAAAATGTTAGGGTCTACGTCCTAACCCAAGTGTCGTAAGCTAACTATCATTCTATTGATGAAATATTGGAAGATGTCATCATCGATATCTGATTTTAAGAGACCAAGAATAGGGCTCTAGTCCAATTCTGGGCCTTCTTGGATTTGGAACATGAGGATGTCATCCATCCGATAAGTGCCCAAGTCTGTCCGGGTGAACACGACTTCATTTAGGGCGTTGTAATTAGTGATCATCTTTCTCAATTTAGGATCTGCATCTATCTTGATCTGGTTATTCAGACCTCTCCATGGTAGCCACAGCTAGGTGAAATTTGTGGAAAGCCATCCTCTCAAGCACTTGGTCCATTCTCAACTCAACATCATCCCATAAGCTTCAGGTATGTCTACTATATGCACATCAATGCGTTCTTGTGTTTTAGGATCTGCAACCAATTGAATGTGTATATCTTTGAGCACACCAATCACCTTGACCTGGGTCTTATCCAATTACATGACCACTTGATTCATTACTTTGGGCACCATCCCTAACTTTTGGAAAATTGACAGTGGCATGACGTTGCATGAAGCTCCTAACAATCAGGCAATTATGTAGGTTCTTTCCAAACATCCGTAGACTGAGTAAGAATGGTGGGACCTCCATCTTATCCTTGAACACTGTGAGGAAAGCCTCAAATGTGTTGATACTGGATGTAGGTGTCCTTGTATTATTGGCTGATGATCCGGGTTTTGAGTGGTCCAGAGACCTTAGAAGGGCCTCCTTCTGGGATGGGCAGCCTTGTATTAATTCAAACATAGATATGTTTGCTTTAGTTTTCTTCAATTCATGAACTATGCTTTATTTGTCACTTGACTAGGCCGCACCTTTATAGCCAGCATATGTACTCACTGCAGGGGGTGTGGGACCATTCGGGCCTTTAGGAGGCATGGGATTGTTAGTAGCCTGAGGATCTGGTGGGGTTGGTTGTTTTCTTAGGGCAATACCATCGGTGAGAGGTTCCTTCCTACTCTGAAGGTTAGATGAGTTTCGTTGATCATTCTGGAAGGCATGTACTTTTGAATATTCAGGCTCATTTTCCCTCTGAAAGGGAAACACAAACTCATCTTCTCCTACAAAAGTACCTGAGCCTTCCTCCTTTCTAGACTCATAGGAATCGAACACCATAGCATTAAATTTCACCAAAGGCTCCTCTGGATTTTGAATGTAATGATCACAAGAGTTGTTCCCATACCCATCATTACCTTGGTGTGAATTTGGAGCCCTGACAAAATTATCCTCTGAAGCTTCATAAGTATTGGAATTGTCTGATGGGATGCTATCATTATTGGGTCTAGTGTTCCATGGCCTCTTTGGTCTTTTCTGCCCAAATTTTTTATCTTGCATGTTGTTGTTGTTGTACATGTTGAAATTTTGATTTGGATTTTGAGGGTATGCATTTGGACCAGCAGGTGCTCGTTGATATCCACCTTGATTTTGGGATGGATTCAACTTCATCTGAGTGAGGTCGTTGGTGATTTGTGATAAGGTTTTCTTCACGGCATCCAGCTCAGAGGCCATGAGAGTATCAGGCTCTGCTTGGGGTATAACTCTCTGCTCCACGAACGTTGTCTTGTGAGCCTCGTAACCCAGATAAGTAATAAATTGCGGTACGGATGCAAATGGTTGTGCCAGAATGGGATTCAACAAAGGTGTCTGAGTGGCCAGAGTTTGGTTTCTTGCTGCAAATAGATGTGGGATAGAAAGGTTATTCATGATAGGTACTGTTGTATAACTTCCTTCTTGCAGGTTCATTTTCTGGGTAAATATGATGGCTTCATTATACACCTTTTCCATTGTGTCCCTATCTGCTGGGGGAAGCCTCCTTAGAAAGATTGAGGTGAAAGGATCCAAAGCCTTCAAATAAACTTGTATGATAGCCTCATCCGAAATGGTGTAAGGAGCTTCCAACTTTTGATGCATTTTGTGAAAATGATGATTGAACATAGCGATGGGTTCCTTAGGATCTTTCCTCGTTGTGATGAATTGGTCATGTGTTGTGGCAAGATCCACATATAACTTGAATTGATTAAGGAATTTAGTTTCGAATTTGTTCCATGCAGAGATAGACCCTTGTGGTAAGTTCAGGTACCAATTGTATGCAAACTCTCCCAACGTGTATGGGAATAGATGAAAAACAATGTGTTGGTGGGCAATCTCTTTACGGTTACAAATTTATTTGAAGGCACAAATATGTTCCTCTGATGTCCTCAATTCGCCATACATGAACCAAGTGCAAAACTTCTCAAAAATTTTGGGTAACTCATGGAACTGCCCAAAAATATTTAAGGGTGAGCTGGTTGTGTTGGCAAAAAAGGCCATCGGACGAGGTTGCTACAAATTTTGATTTTGCATGTTCTAATTTTGCACTATGGTTGTGATGACAGTCGGGGCAGCGATATGTGATTGTTGTCCAAGAGAATTATGAGACTCAGTAAGGTGGTGAGAGGATTTTTCTTTGTTCTTCCCTTTGTCACTGCGAGCTTTACGATGATGGGTGAGTTCAAAAAACACGCCTCTCTTCAGAGATGATCTAATCACTCACTCGAATCTCTCTAGAGAGAAAGATCCAATGTTATCCAGGTTTTGAGTCTTGAGGCCCTCCTTCTAGCACCACTTCTATTGAGCATTGTTTTGATACAAGCCAACTTGCTAGGATCTCAAAAATTCAATTTCCTCTCTTGAAAGAATAACAGGGTTATTCCAAAGGTTCACCGGGGTCGGGTCACAACCTGCTTGGTTACTCAATTGAAGATAAATGTGATTGTTCATGAGGAGGCCTTGTCTAGTTCGTTCAATACATCAAACTGCAAAACACTTTAGTTATTTTTGGTATTTTCTGTTTTAACAAAATGGGGGTTTGATTAACAAAATGCAATTTTTTATTTTCCAAGATGTTAGATTTCCAGAATTAAAAGACGGAAGAGAGTAGAGAGTAGAGTAATTAGAAATAAGAAAATGACTGAAAATAAAGTTCTACAGACATAAACTGTTATAAACCCTTCCTTGCAAATTGAATGATGGGAGAGATTTGGAGTAAAACCCACGAAGCATAAATCAGACCAAGTCACAATTCACTACCCCACAGATGCAAGTGCTTGGAGAGAAGACGTATTCACTCATGCAAGATATTCAAAATTGATCAAATCGTGAAGCCACCAAGATGTGCGTGCCCACGAGATAGATTTATCGTTAAGCCCAAAGATGATCTCTTCCACGCATTTGTCACAGCAAGGTAAAGTAAACAACAGCAAACTCCAACCAAAAGAAATGCAAATTTGAAGCACAATAAACAAGAGGCTCTCTAAAAATAATGAATAATGCAAGCATACATTCAATAATTTCACATAGGCAGCAGAAATTTACACACCACGAATGAAGCACCAAATGTATGTCTTTATTGCATTAAGAATCTAACCCTTTACATTGATTTGTGATTACAATACATAGAATTTGATCCACAACTCTGAATTCTGAATTTAGGGCATCAGAGAAAAAAATTAATTAAACTAAAACTTTGTTGAAAGGGAAACTACTCTTAACTGATACTAGATAACTTTCATGGATCCGTGAATCCATTTACAATCAGTTTTCCCATTCAAGGAGGGTCAAACTCACCAAGAAGAGAGAGAGAGAGAGAAAAGGAGGGTTTCTTCTGAAAACTTGGAGTCTTCTTCTCATTTCTTGGAGTCTTTCTTGGAATCTTCATCTGGAAGCTCTTCTAGCGGTGGAGACTGATAGGGGACCCTTATTCCCTTCAAAAGGAACTCAAGTTCACCATCAATCTGATCTGGAGTTCAACTGGTGTGCCAAAATGTGATCTCGCTGGAAACACCCAATTTTTTCGGACCCCGACCTCTACTCTAAAACTTTTAGTATCAAAATTTCTAAGTTTTTAACATCAAAAATCTGGTCCAAATTATGGACTTGTTAGAGGCCGAAGAGACCAAAATATTGGTTCCTGTCGGAGGTGAAGAGGCATTGTTACAATATGGGTTTCTGTTTTAGGCTCATTAGTAGCTACCCCTTGGGTGATTAGAGACTCCTGATTCTCAAGCCCTTGATCTGCTTTAGATCTCTCTCCCACTATGGGTATATTTGGCTTTGGATTAGTAAATTTAGTGAGAGGTGGAGTTAGGATTATGTGTGGTTGAAAAAGAGAAGGACCACCTACCTCGTAACTAGATGCATAACTTGGGGTGTCCTGGCCTAGGTTCAAGAAACCTTCCAGACCCTCAAAGTCAGATATTTGGAATTCATCCGATCCTAGAGCATCTAAGGGATTGTCTTGCTCTTTAGGATCCTCTTGGTGTTTCCTACTAGTCTCCTTCTCTCTCCTTTTCTGGGACCTTGTCCTTTTGACTAGAGGGACCTCTTCCTCTTCCTCTTCTTGTAGGTCTTCCTGTACGGTTTCTAATTGAGGAGGTGTAGATGCTTTCTTCCTCTTATATGTCTTCTTCCCCTTTCCGGTGGTAGGAGGAGATTGTCCATAAGTGGAAGGTCCTTCATCTAGTGCAACCTGTGCTGGCCCTGTGGGAGGATCTATTTGTCTTGTTATTCTTTTCCTAGGAGCCTTGGGCCTTGGGTTTGACCCATACTCTACTGCACGTTCATGGCTGTATATCGTGCTTGGCTTCTATGGCAGTGCCTTCTTGTATTACGACACTGTACTTTTCTCTCTGCATTGTTTATTTGCTTGCTTGGGTGGATCCATCAATGTTTTCATAGGTATTGGGCTCATCTTGTAGGGCCTCTCAATCCATTCTCCTGTTGTTCTCATCATATGTCTTGCCCATAACTTAATACCATCATTTCCATCCTTATAAACTTCTGCATTCATGATAGTCCTGTCATATATCTTATGATCTGTATAGATGGCCTCCAAGACCTCATCTAAATCATGCTCCAAAAATTTTGGGGGAATAGGAGTCTTATGACTTCCTTGGCCAGGGTGAGAGTCATTTGACAATAATCTCGGATCCTAACCTCATGGTCCTATACACAGTTCATCTAGTGATCCTCCAAGTGTGGTTCATGAAGGTAAAACTTGCCAATAATGTGGTTGTAAGTACCTATCAGGTCAAAATGAGGCCACACTATCTTTTAAAGCTGTAGGGGACAATCATCACATTCAAAGGCCAAATATTTACAAACCTTCATATCCTATAGGGTATATGGTCCCAGTGAGAAGGGAAAATCCCAACAGTTATTTTTCTTGTGCTTTATGTGTTCATATGCATCTACGAGATTCTGAGCCTTCTCCAAAATGATTATCCAATTGGATGGATATCTGGGCAACTTCTTTGGTTTCAAAGTTGATCCTGCTATCTGAATGTAAGTGAATGTTCTGAATTTTATGTAATAAGGCCCTATGGCCCTCACTTTGGCAACTACTTCTTCTGACATCCTTTGTGCAAAATCACCCTCAATGGATCAGATAATTGCAAAAATGAAGGCGTCATTGACTATCCTGTAGTCTGGGTTGTCTTCTAACATTTTTTCCCTTTTCTGTAGTTGGGGGTACATGATGTGAGGCCATGGATTGGGATTGTTTAAGTTTCCCCTCTTGATGAGACCTAGGTAATCTGCCCATGCTGCCAATAGGTATACCACATAAGTACTCATGTAAAACTTGGGGTTGTGTTTAACTACCACCAGCAATTCATCCAACTTGTCACTGATGATGGTCCCCAATTGAGCCTTTCTCTACAGCCTCTGAGTCTTTCTATCAAGAGAATCATCCAATTCTCCAGTTGGAATGATTGCGGTAACCCATATACTCAGCTTAGCATTGTTATGGATGCCTTGATGTTGTCTCTCATGTATCCTCTCCTTAAGTCTATTTTTTCCAGCTTATTTTTGGGGAGAGGTTGCTCGATGTAGTGGTTATTGACTATTTCATAGGCTTCTTCTCCTTTGTTTCTGAACCACAAGTTTCCCTTCTCTATGAAAATGTCATAGAACTTGTCTACACCTTTGTGGAGGTGGAAGACATCCTCTATGACATCTGGCCTAATATCCAATACCACTTGACCTTCTGTATTTTGAACCACACTTTTGTCAAAGTCATAATGATTTTCAAGGGTCATGATCAGTTCACGTGAGGACATGGGCACTGGGTGTGCTGCTGCACTGACCAGTCTCGCTAATACTAGGGAGGTACAATCCTCTGATCTCCCAAATGGTTGAGCACATCTTGTCAGAAATTCATCCCAATCAACATTCCCAATATCGGTATCGGTGATTTCAATATCCTTGTTGCTAATTTTGGAAGGGGGAGTGTTCCTCTTGTACATGTACTTCATGGGTGACGCAGTCTTTTTCTCAGGCATTCCTGTAATGAAACATGAAAGTATCAGTTTCTTATTTAAAGGAAAAATTGAAAGAAAGATGAATAATCTAAGAAAACAGAGGAAAAACTCTCTAAGTAGCCAGGAATGCAATTTTTTTGCATTTTCAGCCCTTTCAGGGTTTCGGGTGCCAAAAACAGCTTCGGAGGCTGAAAAGACTGAAAGTGCGAAAAGCCACTATTGAAGAGCGAGTTTCGTCAGAACCTTTGGCATCCAAAAGTCCAAATGTTTTGCGGATGCCGAAAATCCAAAATCATGATGCTCGAAGACTCAGGCTTTCGGGGGTTTGGACTTGTCATAATTTTGGGCCTTTCGGAGGTCCAAAATGCAGAAAAAGACAAATCTCCGAAAGCGCGAGGAGTGAGACAAGCCTTTCAGGGATTTGGACTTGTTAGAATTTTGGAACTTTCAAAGGTCTGGAACCCCAAAAAGACCAAATCTCCGAGATGATGAGACTACAACCTGACCTATTTTTTGGCCTTTTGAAGGCCAAAAGCCTGTGATAAAGATCACGACTGAAAAAAAAAAAACCCTAACACAAAAAATAGAAAAGGAATAGACCTGACCCGACAAGGAGGGACTTCCTTGCTAAACTATGAAGGTGCCAAGGGCCCTAAGAGACCAAAGGAAAGGGAAACTTGCACACCCTAGGCTGGACAAGCACCAGGAGCAAAAACCCTAAAACCTAAACCATGAAGAGGGAAGAAAAGAAACAAAACCACGAGACAATGAAGAGAAGAAACCTACTTTGTAAGAACTAGGAGTGGGGGAAGAAAACAAAACGGAGCTTGGAGGCGTGGGGCAATCAATCTCAAAGCAGGGAAAAAATAGCGAAGTCGTGAGCTTTCGAGGAGTTCAGAGTTGAAAATGCAAAGTGACTTTGAATTAGGGCCCTTTTACAACTTATAACCCACGGACCCTATGTCAGCACTTTCAGTGTTTTTGGGGTTTGAAACACCGAAAGTCTAGAGGTAGACACCTTCAGCCTTTCGATGTTTTCAAAGGCTGAATACATTGAAAGGGCCTACTTTTGGCCTTTCAGCCATTTTGGTATTTTGGACTACCACTGTATTCCAAAATGCCTAAAGGGTTGAAAGGACGAAAAAGGGTGTTTTCCTTATTTTATCATTCTGACACCCATTCCTCTGAGACTAACTGAGCGAGTACTAAAGGAGACAAACAAGACCAAAAATCCAAAAGGCAAAAAAAAGGGGGTTCCCCATGGTCAGAGGACCAAAAATGGTGTGTGTGATGTGGACATACAACAGGTCCCTTGTAGGGATACAGGTCATAAACATTGAAAATGGGTGAAATCCCCAAATTAGGAGGCAACTCCACCTCATAGGCATTCTTGCCATACTTATGCAAAATCTTCAATGGGCCTATCTTCTTCATGAGTAGCTTAGTTGGCTAACCCTTGGGTAGCCTTTCCTTCCTGAGGTAGGCAAGTACTAGATCCCCCACTTTGAACTACAAATCCCTTCTTGTCTGATCAGCTTTGGAATTATACTTATCCACTTGCTTTTGTAAAGTCTTGTTGACTTGATCATGAAGCTCCTTCATCTATTCTGCAAATGACTCCTCTTGTGCACTCCTTTTGTCCTTCAAACTAAGATCCCTCAACTCTAAGATCCTTCTAGGATTGACCCCATATACTATTTCAAAGGAGCTTTTACCAGTACTCCTATTAATGGAGTCATTATAGGCAAATTCTACCTGCCCTATGATGTGATCCCATGACTGACCATGTTGCTTAGTCAAGCATATTAGCAAGTTCCCTAGTGACCTATTGACTACCTATGTTTTTCTATCTAACTATGGGTGGTAGGCTCAAGAGAAAGACAAGTTTGTACCCAATATTTTCCAAAGGGTCCTCCAAAAGTGATCCACAAACTTACTATCCCTGTCACTTACTATATTCAGTGGCAATCTATGGATCCTTACAATGTCTCTGAATAATAGCCCTACAATTTGGGAAGCATCATTGGTTTTCTTACATGGAATGAAGTGAGCCATTTTTCTAAAATGGTCCTCCACCACAAATACACTGTCATGACCCCTTGTTGTCTTTGGTAACCCCAACACAAAGTCCATACTTAGGCACTCCCAAGGTCTTTGGGGTATGGATATGGGTTGATACAACACACTGTTACTACTTTGTCCTTTTTCCCTCTCACAAATCTGACATTGCTCTACAAATCTCCTAACATCTGACTGTAACTTAGGCCAATAGTAATGTCTATTCACCTACTCCCATGTTTTATCCACTCCAAAGTGGCCTCCCAAGCTTCCTTGGTGTTTATCCTTCACAACATTCTCCCTCATTGAGCACTGAGGTATACACAGAAGGTTTCCTTTAAACAATAGGCCTTCCTGCAACATAAACTCATTGAAATCCAATTTAAATCCATGTTGTAACTTCACACATGCCTCATAGGCATCTCTGAAATCTTTGTCCTCCTTGTAGAGGTCCTTCAAATCATCCATCCCTACACTTTGTAATTGTATCTCATGTATGGTTAAGACTCTTCTGCTAAGGGCATCTGCAACCTTGTTGCTAACCCCTTTCTTATTCTTTATGACAAATGTATAAGCTTGCAATAATTATACCCACTTCAAGTGCCTTTGATTTAGTTTTTCTTGCCCATTCAAGAAACTTAGAGCATGGTTATCAGTGTAGACCACAAATTCCCTAGGTAAGAGATAGTGTCTCTATTTTTTAAGGGTTTGTACCATAGCATACAACTCCAAATCATAGGTGGAGTACTTTTGTTTGGCCTCATTTAACTTCTCTAAAATGAATGCCACAATGTGTCCCTCTTGGCTTAACACTGCTCTAATGGCTAGCTTGCTAGCATCACACTCTACCACTAATAGTTGATTGAAATTGGGAAACCTAAGTGTAGGTAACTATGTTATCCTCTTTTTCAACATTTCAAACCCTTGGTCTATTGCTATAGTCCATTTAAACTGACATTTGATTCCACCTTTTATAGTGTTGAGAATAGGGGCACATACATGACTAAAATTTCTTACAAATTTCCTATAGTAGGAGGCCAATCCATGAAAACTCCTAACAGCCCCTATGGACCTAGGTGTAGGCCATTCCAATATTGACTTAACCTTATCAGGGTCCATCTTCATACATCTATTAGCAACCACAAAACTAAGGTAAACTAATTCAATTTTCAGAAACTCACATTTGTCTTGATTGATCATCAACTTTTCTTGATGTAGCCTAGCCTCCTCAAGACCATCTCCAAATACTTCATGTGCTCCTCCTTGGACCTGCTAAATATCAAAATGTCATCAAGATATACTATTACAAACTTACCAATAAAATCTGCTAGCACTTCATTCATGAGCCTCATGAATGTGCTAGGTGCATTAGTTAGGCCAAAGGGCATAACTATTCACTCATACAGCCCTTAATTGGTCTTGAAGACTATTTTCCACTCATCACCAGGCCTAACCCTGATTTGGTGATATCCTGACTTCAAATCCACCTTTGAAAAATAACATGAACCTCCCAAATTTTCCATCAAATCCTCAATCTGGGGCATTGGGAATCTATATCTAATTGTAATCTTGTTTATAGCCCTGGAGTCTGTACACATCCTCCATTTTCCATCCTTCTTAGGTTCAAGAACTGTAGGAATAGCACAAGGGCTCAAACTCTTCCTTATCAACCCCTTTTCCAACAAATCTTGAATCTATTTTTCTATCTCTACATTTTGACTTGGTGTCATCCTATATGATGCTTTGTTTGGAAAATTTTCTCCAGGAATGAGGTCTATTAGATGACTCACATCCCTCATGGGTGGTAGGACACTTGGAAACCCATTATCCACTATGTCATGATACTTTTCCAAAAATGCTTGTATCTATGGTGGCATGTTGACTTTCTCTTTGGTCTCCTCCTTTGGCTTCACTATCACTACACAATAGACTCCTTTCTCCTTCTTCATAGCTTTTAGAAACTCCTTTCCACTCAATATCATCACACTGGCTCCCACATGCTTCTCCTCATTATATTCCTGCAATGGATCCATATGAAACTTCTTCCCTAGCTTGGTGATAACATAGTTGTTTTTTTCTTCATCATGGATAGCCTTCATATCATATTTCCAAGGATGCCCTAAAAGAAGATGACATGCATCCATGGGAAATATGTCACATAGGACCTTTTCCTTATATTCACCTATTTCAAACTCCACCAAGGTTTGTTCATCTACCACTATTTGTTGACCCTTGTTCAACCATGAAACTTTATAGGGGGTGGTATGAGGTATCCTTCTAAGATTCAATTTGTCCACCATCTCTTTGGATACTATATTCTCATTGGATCCAGAGTCAGCTATCACTTTGCAAATCTTCCCATGAGACCTACAAGTTGTCTTAAACAAATTCTTTCTTTGAGGTGGTCTATAGTGCTAGGTACCTTCAACAAATTTCTTCTTAGCATTAGGTTCTCTCCATCCATTACTGGTCCTGCCTTGGAAATGGGAGAAGTGACACTTTGTGTATCATCTTCTTGAACCAACTGATTCCTCCTATCTCCCATAGAAGATGAGGTAGCCTTTTCAGGACATATACCCATTGTGTGAACCACTTGATGACAATTATAACATCTACCAGTGAAGACTGAATTAGATCTTCCTTGAGACTGAAACCTACCTCTTGGTGGTCCTCTTCCTCTGTATCCCCCTCTTTTAAAAGATCCTCTAAACTAATTACCTCCACTGTTATCCATAGACTGATTCTCCTCTAGTCTATTTTGGCTTTGTCCTCTACCAAAATTACTCCTGCCTCTGAAACCTCTATTATTATTACCACCTCTTCCTCTTTGATGGAAGTCATTCCTCCTTCTAGCCTTATCATCTCCCCTCAAAGCTAACTAAAAACACTTTTGCATACTGTTAGGAGCCATCATGATAATTTCATCTTGTATCCCTTGTCTCTACCCATTGAGATACCTTGCCACCTTCTCCATTTCTTCTTCTTGTCTCGTAGCCCTTAGGCTTAGTTTGTGAAACTCCTCAGTATAGGCACTCACTGTCATCTCCTTTTGTCTCAAGTTTTGCAATTTTTAATACATCTAAATCTCATAGTCAGTAGAAAAGAATTGTGCCCTCAATCTGATCTTCATCCTCTCCCAAGAAACTATCTTCTTTTTTCCACTGGTTACCCTATCATCCTGCATCATGTTCCACCACACCAATATAGATCCTTTAAGTCTAGCCTTTCCATAACTTACCCTCTTCTCTTCTAATACTTCTTTATAGTCAAACTTATTGTCTATGGCCTCTAGCCAATCTAACAACTCTTCTCCATTCATGCTGCCACAGTAATAGGGTACGTGTTCCATACTATCCTTGTTAATGGAATTAAAGGCATCCAAGAATATCTTTTGATCTTTATCCATCTCAGCTTCTTTACCTTTTTTTGATGACTCTTATGTCTAACTTTCAACATCCTCATCACTCTCATCTCCCCATTCAGTGATCTTCTTTTTACTCTTTTTCTCGGACACACTAGCCTTCTCCAAGAGGCCCTAAATCAATTCCACCATGGCATCCCTACTCATTTCCTTATGAGGCAATTTTTCAACCTCTTGACTCTCCTCCCCTTCAGACATACACAAACTTCAAGAAACGTTGGCTCTGATACCACTCTGATGCAGAGGGTTTGGTACTCTAGTGATTTCTTTACTAAATATGCTTCTTTCTCTCTCCTAGCCATCCAATGGTTACTTCCTTTTGGATTCTTCTCCAATTAGGATCTCCAAGACCCTCACTACAAACTTCTCCTCCAAGGTATAGTTGATCTATTGAATATTCCAAAGTTTCTAGGCTTAACTAGTCCAACTAATTCCTCAATTACCTAGACTTCCTCACTAGATTTCCTCCTAGAATCCCAAACCCCTAGCTTAGGATATTCCCATACATCCCATAGACTCTTTCCTATTACCTTGGCCCATTAAAATTCATTTTGAACCCTTCCCCACACTTCTATATACTTTACCAATCCAATTGGTATCAAATTCACTAGGAGGCCTAATTGCCCTATTTCCTAGTAGGTCAAAAATCATTGTTTTTGGGCTAGTACTCCCAAAACTCCCAAAAAACTCCACAGAAGACCTTGAAAATATTCAAGGTATCTATCAACCCTATCAGAATCCAAAACCCTATCTTATGAATGCATCCACAACCCTAGTATCCATCAGGCCCTAGTTTCTAGCCTATTATTTAGGCCACTGGACCAGTCAGCACAAACAATTGTCAAATTGACCTTCAACCTTCGTTTCACCATCCACCACCTTTTGAATCTTCAAGAAGATTGTTTAGGGCTTATTCAAATGACCCTAAGTCCTTTTCCCAAGATCATGGGTGATCATGCCAAATCCTTATTATCCATGTCCTGGCTCACCTGTTCCTAATAGTCAGCCATAGGGCTTCAAACTTGGTCTTGAAACCTCATTGCAACCATGAAAATGAAAGCAAAAAGCACATGTACAGATTCTAACCTTTCATCCCCTAGGGTTTCATGCCAGTCCATTTCCACAGACTAGTGACCTTGCAATTAACTTAACTCTCTACTCCTAGAACTTCAAATAAAACTAAAGTATGTAAAAGAAAGCTAACATGAAACACTGCACCCCCATGGGGTCTGATCTCCTTGCCCAATATGTATAGGACCGTACAGAATGCAGAAAGCTCTATTTTTTACAAGGATGCAGTTAAAACCATCTGTACAGAAGTTCACAAAATAAATTTTTCAATCCAAAATTTCATTAACCTATACAAATCATCAAATCCATGCTCATATACCGAGCATGGGTAGTTACAACTACTCTAACTTCATTTTTCCAATTTCTTGCAAAAGTTGCTCGAGCAACTTTTTGATTTTTGAGCTATTTGACTCTTTTTGTCAACTCGATGGATGAGTTTGACTTCCATGACCCTAGTTAGGATACTTAGGGTCCTAAAACACACACTAAACCCACATTACATCAAAATAGCAACTTTTCCCTATTTTAGGCCAAAATGACCCTAAATCACCTAATGAGCACTATTGGCTCTTACAAACATGAAGTTGAACAACATTGTATCTAACCTATTGGATCTTATTCCAATCCACACAAAAACACCTAATTCAACCCTAAAACACACCAACACATCAAAAAAGGAGCTACACCACTATTGGTTTTCAGTTTTGTCTTTCAATTTGGGCATTGTGAGTCAAATTTAAATATATTTTATGAAGGACAAAAAAGTTGAACTAACACGTGTTACATTATATGTTGAGTTTAGAGAATGTGTTTTTACATTCAATTAATTAGAATCAAATTAGGAATATGTTTTGTGGTGTATTTGGGTCCCCTTTTACTCCTAAAGTGGACTGCATTTACTCTAGTTTCTCTTGGTGGTCGACTTGGTGTAAATTATATATATATATTATGTATGTGGCTAACCTAGTTGAAAATTTTGGTGGATAAGTTAATATATATAGATCTGAAAATGTTTTATTTTAGGTGTGGATTGATTGTAAATATTGTAGAAACATATGTGGTGAAGAAGTACAAATATTAGCTTGATATGCTCTTTGATTATCATATCTTTTAGTTTCATAGAATTTGAGGCAACGATTGTGTGTGTTGTGTTTTCCATGATATTAGTAGCATGACACAGTGGTTGAGGATATTTTCATAATAAGGAGATCTATTCATTTCAATTAATCATAATATAGGTACCTTCTAGAAGACATTTAAAACTTTTGAGAGCTTTTGTAGGTCTTTAACTTTCCCTAAAGCAATGATATTTAGCCTACAAGTCCTTTTGTATCTTGTCATATGATCACGTGTCTCAGATTGAAAGTTCATTGTATATTTCCCTAAGGTTGTCCACCTTAGCCTTCAAGTCAAATCAGGATCAATGAGCTGCCTTTTCCTTGAGCCTAAAATAATATTTAATTTAATTATTCATATAGTGAGTGTGATTCTCATCATGGTTTTTCCATATTGGTTTGTCTGTAAAAACAATATGGTGTTCATGTGTGTGGTGTTTATTTATTTCTCTTTTATTGATTATTAGTTGGTTAAAGGTAATTGACAAGGATTTGTGACTAAAAAATTTAATGATTTTCTCAAGACTAATTCACCCCACTCTCAGTCTTATGGTGTGTTCAACCGTTGGTATTAGAGCATGTTTTTTCTAGAAGAATCTTAATAGGTTGAAGAAGATGAAGGATGGTGTATATTGATGCAGATCAAAAAGTACTGAAGTTTTATGGAACAAAGTATTATTTTTGGAAGATGTAGATAAAATCTTATTTAGACTCTATGCCATTTGGAATATGGGAATCTATTAAGAATGGTTATACTCCTCCAACTGGTACTCCTATTCTAGATATACTAGGTTACATGATAACAGTTCAAAGGAAATAAATGCAATTATTAGTGGTATGAGTGGTTTAGAACTTTTGAAGGTTATGTCCTACAAAACTACAAAAGAATCTTGGGAGAAGCTAAGAAGTATCTATGAAGGAAATGTGAAGGTCAAGAAATTCAAGATGTAAAACCTAAAGTATAAGTTTGAGACTCTAAGGATGTCTAAAGATGAGAACATTGAAAGTTACCTACACTTAGTGAATGAGGTAATAAATGGAGTTAAAGGTATTACAGGAACTATGGCGGAAAATAAAGTTGTAAGAAAGGTAATGAAAAATCTTAATATATCCTATAGACCTAAGCAATATGCAAAAATAGGGAAGCCATAACATGGATACATATACATTGGATCAACTCTATGGATCAGTAAATTTTCTTTTGAGATGTCATAATTTGAATATTATCATGATGTTAAGAAGAAAGTTTCATTCAAAGTCACTAAGAAGATTGAAGATGTACCTAAAATAATCAATGATCCAAATGATGAGGAAGAAAATTATGTGATAAGATTATCAAAAGGGTCTAAAAATAAAAATGTAAGTTGCCCTTTAAAACTTTTAATTGTGGAAGAATTGGTCACTAAGCTACTAGGTGCACTTTCAAGGAAGATAACTGTAAAATATGCAACGATGATAACAAAAGAAGGGATGATACAAAAAAAATAGATGACATAGAAAATCCTAAGGAGAGTCATTCATCCAAGGATGAACATTGTTATGATTCAAATGGTGAGATTTTATTTTTAGCCATTAAGGAAAATAATTGTAAAATTCTTACCATTGAACATGATGCTATAAATAGTGAAAGATCAATGATTATGTGGACATATCTATATGAAAAAGTAGAAACTAAAGCTTAGGTGATTGACATTAGATGTTCAAATCATATGATAGGTGATAAAAGGGATTTTATTTAATTTGAAAAGTATGATGGTAGATTAGTTAAGTTTTCTTGTGAATAGGTTGCACCTATATGTGGTAACAAACCATATCCATTGATGGTAAGAATAAGATAGAGGATGTTTATTATGTTAAGGTTTTGAGACATTAATATTTTTACTATAAGTCAGATGCGTAGTAAAGGTTAAAAGATTATATTTCATGAATACATATTTGAGATAAAAAAAGGAAATTATGAAAGGCTAGTTGCAAAATGTATAAGGACAAATGGTATGTATCTTACACAAAGGAAAATAAAGGAAGTAGTTTTCTGATGACATAGTGTAGTGAATGTTGGTTATGACACAAAATAATAGGACACATTAACTTTGATATCATGGTGAAGATTAATTCTACTAAACTAGTGGGAGATTTATCAAAGATTTTCAACTCTACTAATACAATGTGTAAGAAATGTTAGATGAGAAAGAAAATAATGAACAAATTCAAGATTAAGGAGTATTCTTCTGCAAAATCTTCGGAGTTGAATCATACAGGCCTATTTGGACCTAGAAGGATAATGCGGTTGAATGGTCGGGAGTATTTTATGTTGTTTATTGATGATTACTCTAAAATGACATGGATTACTCTCTTAAAAGAAAAATCAGAAGCCCTAGATAAATATAAGGTGTTCAAATCTATGGTTGAGAATAAAGTACATGCTAAGATCACATGTTTAAGGTGTGATAGAGATGGATAATTTACATCAACTAAATTTGATAGATTTTGTGAAGAGTATGGTATTAGGAGACAACTATCTACACCTAGGACTCTGCATCATAATAGTTGTAGAAAGGAATAATAGGATTGTACAAGAGATGTCTACAACTATGTTGAAGTATGCTAACCTACCTGATATGCATTGCAAATAAGCCATGCATATTGGTGTCTATATTATTAACGGGGCAAAAGTAAGGGTTAATCATATAAAGGCCCCTTATGAGCTATGGAATGGAAGATCACCTACTATCATATATTTTAGAATCTTCAGAAGCAAGTGCTATATCAAGGGAGATGAAGAAGACTTGTGAAATTTTGATTCAAAATTAGATGAAGGAATATTTCTTAGATATTCTACAATAAGAAAAACAATGAAATGTTACAATAAGAGGTTGAAGAGGATTGTAGAAAGAAAAAAAGTCAAAGTAAGTGAAGAATGGGATCAAGTTGCTCAAGAACTTGAGTTTAAAAATGAAAATTCCCCGTACATTATAGAAGAGAAACAAGGCGTAAAAGACTGGGAAGAATCAGATGTAGAAGAGAAGGAACCATAACAAGCACTTAAGACACCTACAAATTACATTATAAAAATCATTCAAAGGATCGTATCATTGTACATAAAGACAAAGAAGTTCCGACAAACAGAAGACTTTCCAAGGAAAGTGAACAAGCAAATTTCTTTTTCTTATCTATGGTGGAACCAAAGAGCTCTTTGTAGAAGATAGAAAAGATGATGGATGGATGAAATTGTTATGTATGTGGATCCTAATCAGACTTAGGTTATTTCGGTGCGGTTTCCCCCGAGACTTATCTACAGGGGTTTGGGGGCAGCGCCCCCAAGCTTGGGGGTCAAGGGGCAAAGCCCCTTGCGAGGTCCTGGGGCAGCGCCCCAGGCGGGGTCAAGGGGTAGAGCCCCTAGTGGGGTCAAGGGTCGACCATCAATTTTCTATTAGTTAGAGTATTTTTTTCCCTAATTAGGTTAGGTCAAATATACTTGTGAAAAGGGCTTAGGGTTTTGAGATTTCATTATATGAGGGATTTTCCTAGCTTCCTGTGATGGTATTGAGTTGCAGGTTTCAGATTGTAATCACTGGATAATAATAAATACATTGGACTCACTATTGGTGGATGTAGCCCAGGGATTGGGTGAACCACGTTAAATCTCTGTGTCATTGTGTTCTCTTCTGTGTGTTAATATTTGCATTTTTCTGCTTATTATTCTAACAGAAACCAATGGAAGAAGAGATAAAATAGACAGAAAAGAATCAGAAATGGGAATCGGTACCAACACCAATGGACAAGAATGTGATGGGAACTAAGTGGGTCTTGTAAAAAAATATTAAAGAATATGTAGTCATAAGAAATAAGGAAAGACAAATTTGTAAAGGCTATTCACAAGTTTAAGTTATATATTTTGAGGATATTTTTTCTCTGGTATCTAGAATGGAAGCTATAAGAATGTTTCTTATATTTTCTATGTATAATAAATTTAAGGTGTATTGGATGGATGTCAAGTCAACATTCTTGAATGGAGAAATTGAAGAAGAGGTTTATATTGAGAAAATAAAGGATTTTCAATTGTTAAGAGATCAAGATATGGTATACAGACTCAAGAAGGATCTTTATGGACTCAAGAAAGCTCTTAGAGCTTGGTATGAAAGGTTGAATAGGTATTGTATGTGTTAATTTTGGCCTTGTTAATCAACCACACACTTCAACATAGTCCTTCTTCACCAAGTACATACAAGACTGAATATGAGATTATTCATCTTATCTGCCTGCGTGATTCGACCTGTTACCTTCTATCTAGACGGGGTTTTTGAAATTGCTCTCAAAACAAGAGTCTCACAACCATGGACCAATCTAAGAACGAAGGATTTATCATGATGAATGCAATACAATGCCAGATTATGCTAAGAAATGAAAGATGTGAGATAATCTAAACATGATTGCTAAATGCCATTACTCTAAAAATTGAAGTTATGCTATTGCAAAAATGAAGTTATTATATATGAAGCATGACAATAATTCAGTATTCTAACAATGCAAAAGTAAGTGGGGTCATCAGAGAGTTTTGAATGAAGAATGAGAGTTCTTTTATAGACTCTGAGAGGATCAGAATAGAAACTTTCCTTTTTGAAATAAAACAAATAGAAAAGCCAGTTAAAAATAGAAAGCTTTATTGAAAAGAATTCAAT
>MU227936.1:4207156-4234978 GCA_018584345.1 Thuja plicata | reverse complement strand
ATATATATATATATATATATATTGTCAAACTTTTTTTTTTCCAAATTTGCGAAAACATAGTAAATTTTTTGCAAATTTTTTGTGGTTTTCGACCACAAAATATGTAGATCATGAAGAACAAGTGCTGAAAAATTTTGCGAAAAATCCGTGTTGTTTTCAGATTTTTCAAATTTGATCAATGGTAGATTTTATCTGGGGCTTAGCCCCGTCCTTTGTTTTGTTGACTAGTGATCGATGCCTTGATGTCATCCCATTTGGACTTTGACTTGGAATGTGATGCCACTAAGAAAACAGAAAACTGCCACATCAACTTATTAATGGGCCCATGTTTCAAATCATAATTTGGCCGTAGGGTTGATAGCTTGGACAGAATAAAATCAAAGGAAATCTAATGAAAATAATGAGAAATCAATTAACATTGGCCACTTCAACCAGCTTAAAGGACGGATTGTCCCATTTCACATGCTACCATAATGAATCATTTATGATTCATTTCTCCGAGATGCAAGGACTGTCAAGAAGATTTTCCTATAAACAAGTTTTTTTGGCCAAATTGGGATTCATTCTTCACTCTGGATTCTCTCTTCCGGTCTTGCTCTCTATTTTCCTATTCATTTCATCCATGGATTCTTCGATCAAGTTTCTAGCGGATAAAAGGCAAATGTCTTTCTTGGGGCCAGTGACTAATAAATGACTTGGTGAGGTGCTCAATCATTCCAACTGGCTTTTCATACATTCAATCAAATGGATTTTGGGCGGTGATTTTATCAAGGAAAATCATAGGTATAGAATAAATATTGATATTCTAGTTGTGTTTCTTTCCACTATTTGTTGGTGAGCAGAAAGTTGTTGTCGGGGAATTATGTAGCAGGATGTTTAATAATTCATTCCTGGGAGACCGTGACCAAATTCTGCATAACGTGGATAGGAATCTCACGATTTCTTATCCTATGCATTATTTTGTTGTCACGCATGGCGGAAAGCCAGTCCCTAGTCTTCTTGTGCTAACTATTTGGGATGAGGTTTCATTTTATATCAAGAAGTCTATAGTCAAGCGAAGTCTGGCCTTCCTAAAAAGATTGATGGGTTTAACCCTTGATGGCTTTACTGACGATATAGTGGGTGATGTTGTGAATGGGGGGATTGGGTCTAACAGTAAAAGAATGATAAATGTTTGGATGGTATGTTTGGTTGGTTTGGGCAGTGAGGACTCTAATGGTGCTAAACTAAAACTGAGGGTTGAAGAGAATCAACTTCTTCTTGTTGCTTTGATGGACATCCAGCAAGACTCGGGCATGGACACTGCAAATGAAGTTGGTCATTCGACCACTCCTAATACTAGGGACAAAAGGAAAAAACCTAGTGCTTCTTGAGGTGCTCATATTAAGTCTTGTATATTTTTCTATGTTCATTTTCTACTAGGACAGCCAATAGGTCTGCTATATCGAACCCCATATATGAGACATTTTTGTATTTTGGGATTTGATGCCCTGCATTGCAAACTTTGTTATGATAATGGTTGATAGGTTTGGTGATTAGAGATGCTACTTCTAGGGCACTTTTGATAATGTTTGCCTTTTAGCCGTTTTTGTTAGTTAGTCTAGAGCTTTGTTTGGCCTCTATGTTTTCCTATATGAATTTTGTTTGACAATATAAAATACATGCCACTTTGACCTTTTAATGATAAAATAATAATAATTTAATACTACAAGTCATTTTTTTATTTTTATAAAGAATTTGATAAAAATATAAAAATATGATAAGAATATATTAAAACATAATAATATAATCATATGTTAATAATAATTAAATATCAATTAAAATATCATAATGTAACTAATTATAATATAACAATATCATATTTGCTTGGTGAATAATGAACAAAAATATGATATCTATTGATATA
The DNA here is from genome assembly GCA_018584345.1 of Thuja plicata. NCBI lineage: Eukaryota > Viridiplantae > Streptophyta > Pinopsida > Cupressales > Cupressaceae > Thuja > Thuja plicata. Next base: position 4,233,072 of record MU227936.1, on the reverse strand, counting down.
CTGTATTATTTTACTAATACAAATAATATTATAAATGCTATATTTATTTTAAATGTTTATTTAAATGCGATTAAAAATATGAAACTTTACATCCATATGAATTATTTATAAAATATCCAGAAAAGAATATTATTACCTTTACACGTAAACAAAGAATCAAATTATTATTCATTATTTAAATTTAGCTTGTACTCTAATCAAAAACTAAAATGTCGTGCACCATTAAAATGGGAAGGAAAGAATCCCATGTGCCAAAATACCCATAATTTAATGGCCATTTCCAAGGACAATCTTACCAGATTCAATATAAAATTACAGGAATCTAGCCAAGTTCATTTGTTTATCACGCCATTACTTACAAAAGTATTGATGCAGTTGTCATATAAATGTAAAGAGAAGTCAAGACCCTGCTAATTCATCTCAATGGCTGCCTCGAAATGGTATTGTTGCTTCACAGTTTTCATGTTCATGGCGGTCTTTTTATTTTCAATCTCAGGTTTCTATATTCTCTTCTCTGAAATTTTCTGATTAAAATGCATACAATTCCTTCATTTTGTTTTACAACATTTATGCTTGTATTTCTGGATTTTGATTTAGAACATTTATGCTTATATTTGTTGAGCTACTTTACAGAGGAAGAATTCCTGCAAGTGCCATCTCACAGATTGGTGGGTAGAAAGCATAAATTCAATAGTATTTATACTGAGAGCTTCATTAATGGTGATATGAAATTATTATTAGCATACCCAAAATGGAAGAGAGGTTTGAAGGCTGTTAAAAGAACAGTTTCCCCTCCTCCATCTCCAACTTCTAATCAGCCTAGTTCTTATAGATCTTCCCCTTCATCATTGTAATTATTGTTTTTTGGTTTATGGAGGATTTTTCATCTACAAAATCATTGTTTCAGTTATCCATATAAGAACGTGTAGGCTGAAACTTCTTTGACAAAGATTTAAAATTGAATTGTTCTTATTCATCTCAATTCATTCTAAATAATCTTGTCACGTTACTAATGCTTTATAATCAATTCACCAATTGTATAAACTTTTGCCTAGATCTAATTTGATTGATGTTTTTTTCCAATATTTTACAAAATTGATCATATAAAATTGGAGGTTTCACATTTTTGGTGCATTTGAAAGAAGTCTAGTGTGCAGATTTGTGTCTGCTATTGTTGGTGTGGATTGTTTTGAGTATTTTGATTGAATGTTTGGTATTGGTAACAGAGGAATATGCAAACACCTTTTGATTTGTTTACTGCAACTAAGGCCACCCAAATCTTTAGAAAATACGGAGTGATTTGTTGCAATGAAAATAATTTGAAATGAATTGAATACTTTCTATTTTAATTATCAGTTATAAAAGAGCAATATGGTGTGAATTTGACAATGAATCTTAAATTGTTGAGTGAGAATCAGACCATGCCTCTGCATCACATGGAAATATGAGGCGATCCCCACTTTAAGGAATACTTCTAACATTATTTCATTCTTCTATTACTTCCAACATGAAGATGGCTCTACACAAACTGTTGATTTTGATACCCTCATTCACAAGTCTTTCATCCACAATATTAGACTCCCCTAGATGTGGTTAACTTTAAAATTCGTGAGGTTTTCTTTTATTGTGTATTTTAAATCATCCATGTAGACCTGTTATTTTATGATTGGGGAACATTATTATTGATTAAATCAATAACAATTTTTGAGTCACTTTCAATATGAAGAAATTGAATACATTTACTATTGATTAAATCAATAACAAATTTTGAGTCACTTTCAATATGAAGAAATTGAATACATTTAGCAATGGTTTTTTTAATCCTCACTAGGCTATAATAGAGTCTATTTTATTGCTCAATTTTTATTCCAATGCAATAAGCATAACTTTCAATTCATTTTTCTATTACATTCTAGAATATTCGTCTTAATTGAGCCAGGTTTCCTTTGAACAGGCCCATCTAACTTGGAGGTATTTCCACTTGGTTTGTTTTTCAATTACGACCTTTTCCAATTCATATTATAAATCTTGTTGCTTATAACTCTAATGCTTAGATATTTGTATTTCTCACATCAAAGGAGGTTTTATACAATTTTGTATGATAGTTGTCTTCACTATTTCCATGATTAAAGAGAAAATAGTATAGAAGATATTTATAGCACCATTTCTTGTGTCTCTAATTTAAATTATGTTGTTTTTTTTGTTTCTACATTCCCCAAGTGATATGGGGGAAATTTGTTACCATGTCTCCTTAGTGATAAAAAATTTTAAGGAATTATTATTGTTTCAAGAAGCCACAAATGTCCTAAGGCCAAATGGTGCAATCCGCTAGATTTCAAGTTTAATTTGCAATGATTTCTTAAATATCCCGTGAAAAGTTACAATGGTGGAGTAGATAATCGACAATATGTTCATGAGAAAAAAAAACACAAAGGTGGATTCTATTAGAGAATTGAACACCCTTTTTATGAGGTTATCTTATTAGAATCATATTATTATGATTCATCCACTAGAATAAATTTATTTTAAGTGTTAACGTATGGTTCCTAATAGATCCCCAATCAGGGTTATCTCTTGGGAGGTTGAGCATTAATGATTAACTAGAAGCGACAAAATAGTTTCTTAAAGAGTTGTTGGTCCAATTACCTCATTCTTCAAAATATTATCAAAAAGAAAAAAGGACTTATGGTAATTTTCAAATTCAACCACAACTTTGGCAAGAACATTGCTAACCTCAACGGAGTCATAAAAGATCTTTCATTTCTTGTTGTGTCATTTTTCTTTTAAGTGTCCTTCCAAATATAGAACAATTTTTTTAAAGAGACTAAATTAGACGAGAGAAATTCTTGTGAGAAGAAATAGGGTTAGCGCCTATCCAAACATCATCCTAGAGTTTGATCTAGTTACCAAAGCTAGCTCTCCAACTCATCCCTTTTATGAGTCACCCTTTGGTATTCATTAGATGTTTCTAAATGATAGATCCCCTAGGCAGGTTATCAAACCTTAAGAATCAGACCACCTCCCAATTTGAGAGGTATTAATCTCTCATTATTAAGGTTCAATATTTGTCTTCCCTAGTTAGCTTCCAACCAATCTTGGCTAAAAGAGATTTGTTAAATTCTCTTTTCTTATCATCTCAAGAACCAAGTCTCCATTCTTTATATTTCTACAAAATATCCCAATTGACTAATGCAAACCTTTTTTTTTCTTATATGCTTGTTTATAGGACTTTCTTTTGAATTTTCTCTATTTTCTCAAATATATATTTTTGGGAATTTTGAAGAGGGATTAAAAATAGATAGGAATATTTTGGAGAGAAACATTGAGGAGTTGGAGCTTTCCTACCTAGAACTTAGAAAATTGTCTTTCCATCTAATTAATATTTTTTGATTTATTTCTATAATATCATATTAATAATTCAGGAGAATCTTCAATAGAAAGAGGAAGTCCCAAATTAGTAGTAGGTCAGTTATCTCTAGGACATGTCTAAACACTTTAACAATCTTTTTTTGGAGATTTTATGCAATATGTAGGAAGCATGACACAATTTTCTTATAATTTATATTTTTACTAGAGGAGATATTGTTTATAGATTAGCAATCTTCCTATGAATTTTTTGGGTATTCCTTGTGTAAATTTTCTTTAAATAAAGGTCATTGGAAAATTTTTGGTCAAAGGTTAACCATTGGGGGTCTTTCACTGGTTATCCTTTGCCGGCAAGCCAACTCTTCTAATCTTTATCATGCAAGCTCTCCCTTTGTACATGATTTTGGTGTTTTATACCTCTAAGTGTTCCCTTAAAGAGTATGATGCCCTTTCTATAAGACATTATGTGTGGGAAATCTAGTTAATCAAAAAGGTGGTATTAATCTTCAGAATTTGGAGCCTAATAGTCAAGCTTTAGCAAAAAATTATATTGGAAGTGATGCAAATATATAGATTATCCTTGGGCTTGCATTCTAAATTATAAATATTAGGGTAGAGTTGAAGATGAGGACATTCCATGAATGGAATTGACTAGTAAGCGCTCTTAATCTAGAGTGTTATCAAAAGGGGGGTTTTCTTATCAAGGATGGTCTTTTCTAGATTATTCATATAAGGGCCAACATGGTCTCTTTTAAACTAGTTCTTGGGATGGCTAATCACCATTTCTTTCTTCCTCCGCCCATATTTGATCCTTAAGTGACTCTTTTTTGGAGGTTGGGTGATCACGTTGGATAGTATTTAAGTGCTCTACTTCTTTATGGAGCTCCTTGCTTTACCAATGGTAGAAATCGGATAGTTAGCCTAGAGGTGGGACTCGGTAGGAGTGAAATATTTTATCTTCTATTTTGTACATCTCATCAAAAAGCTACAAAAATGTGTGTGTCACCATAGCTAAGTAACTCATGGGGTTGGCTGTGAAGGCCCCCCATCTCCTCCATCTCATCTACGTGGGCAAGGTGGCATCCCAAGTGAACCTTGGGAGGCTCTGCCAATCCTTTGAGAATCGAACCACTCTGTATATGTGGATTGTCATCAATCCTCTGGAATTGCATCATAGTACAATCCCATATAATACGCAGCCTCCCTACTTGTCCTAGATGCATCCCTGTATGCAACCAATGCCTCGATCAAAACCTATCCCATGCCCCTATGGTGGCAACCTTTCAAGTTATATCTCTCCCCATGTAAGTATCAGCACGTCTTCATGTGTCATCCCACTGTGTTGTCAAGGTATCCACCTACTCAGTGGCCTGCTCAACCTGCTCTGTCAAAGTCACCAACTGATCAGTCAGGGTGTCTATCTCTTCCCTCCGTATTGTCACATCCTATGGCACTACCTCTCTCATGGATAACTCTCTTGAATCCACCCTCCTTGATAGTGTATCTAGAGAAGACTAGGTACTATCATCCCTCACCCTTTCGGTCTCCACCTACCCCTGTACTCTACCTACTTCGGTCTGAAGATTGTCTCACTCGTCCTATGTGGTGGCATGCTCTTGGCACTCTATCTCTAGAAGCCCTCTAATCCTCTGTATCTCACCATCAAGTGCATCATATGCTTCCTATGTTGACCCTACTGCTATTACCACCTATGGTACCTGTAGTGTGGGTCCCTATACAAGTGGTCCCTGTAGTGGTCGTCCTGGTAGCGGAAACCCCTACCCTTGTACTGTCTATCCTGGTGGAACATATCCCTGCCCATGTACCTGAGGGTCATGGGCCTACATGTCTTTCCTAGCCTAAAATCTCCCCTCCTATGTCTCAGGAGATCTCCTCCACCCCCCTCCAGTTGTAGATGACTCTCGGGCATCCCCACTATGGTACTATCATCAATATGTATGTCACATGTTGGGTGATCATGAGTAGCCACATACACAAGATATGTAAGTCTGACTAGTGTATGTGTGGCCCACCATGTCGCATAATCTGTTGTCATGCCTACATCTATCACATCCGGCCTAGTCATCCAAGCCACTGGCATAAGTGTCTGCTAGGTCATCTGAACAGTTAGAGAATTTGTGTACCTCCCCCAAACACCCACCCCCTAATCACATGTGTAGGAAATCAGATAAGTAACTGAGAGGGGAGGGGTGAATCAGTTACTCCAAAACAAATCCCTTGTCCCTTAGATGTCTTAAACAATATAACAATGTTACTCGGTCAATTAAGATATTCTTCTATAACTTGGGTGTTAAAGAAATCTTTGTGAGATCCAATGCAATTATAATTTAGTGATTAAGTGTTGAAACATAAAGCATGAAACAAATAACATATACACAAGTGACACCAAGATTTAACGTGGAAACCCAATATGGGAAAAACCACCAATGTAACTAGTTACTGTTTTTCACTCTTCTGAAGTGAGCCCTGTTATGAGCCAACATTTTTAAAGGTTACAAAAACACACTATTAAGTGTGACCCGATTAGAGGATTTAAATCACCCTATGAGGAGTGGCCTTGTTAGAGGTCTTTAGCACTTCAACATAGAAATGTTACCTTGTGAGAGGATTTACAAAAAGACTATTAAATCTACTCTGTTAAGAGATTTGAGATCACTACTACAATTTTTAGAAAGTAACAATGGATTAACCTGTATATGTAAGCAACTGTCTTTGTTGATTCAGATCTCTGTTCTGATTATAACTGGATCCTTGCTGATCAAATATTATATTATAGCTCTAGGTGTTTTGTACTCAATCAGAATCCCATCTGATTTCGCCTTCACTCTTCATATCATAGAATTCCACACTTTTGCTTATCTTCAACTTTTCACACACTCTTCTTACATTCAATCCAAACTTGACCTTTCATATATATGATAAGCCCTATCAAGTTGGCTTGAATATACTTCTAAATAAGTAATAAATCATAATTCAGTCAGCCTCATATAACCAACTAATTATAGAATGTAAACCATTGTTAGTCGGATGACACTGAATAATCAAATCGGTTAACACTGAGTTTCTTTAATGCCCGACCATGACTGAATTTCACTAGATATGATGAATTTCACTGGATATGATGAATTTCACTCGATATTGATAATCTGGTAAACATATTATTCACTGGATATGATGATTATGCAAAGAATTCTCTGTAGCTATGAGTAAAGAATTTGAGATGTCTATGTTTGGTGAGATAAAATTCTTTGTTGTATTACAAGTTCATCAAATGAAGGATGGTATCTACATTACTCAATCAAAATATGTTTCATACCAGGCTCTGGGCACTTGCTTCAGTCCACACAATGCTTTGTGTATCTTGCAAACAATATTTCTTCTGCTAGGATCAACAAATCCTTCAGGTTGCTCAATTTAGACTTCTTCTTCTAGGATTCCATTTAGAAATGCAGATTTCACATCCATTTGATACACTGTGTATCCTTTATGTGCAGCATATGTCAGAAGAGTTCTGACTCCTTCAAGTCTTGCAACACAAGAAAAATTTTCTCCATAATCAATACCCTCTTCTTGAGCATATCCTTTACAAACTAGTATGGCCTTATTTCTAGAAACTTCACCATTTTCATTCATCTTATTTATAAAAACCCACTTGGTTCCAATCACATTCTTGTCCTTTGGCCTAGGCACAAGAGTCCAAGTTTTGTTCTTCTTAATCTGCTCAATTTCTTCATTCATTGCCTCTATCCAACTTTCACCATTCAATGCATCTTTAATAGTTCTAGGTTCAAATTCACTTTGTAAACATGTACCTTTGATTTTGTTCCTTGTCATTACACCTTCTGTTTGATCTCCAATTATTTTCTCAGGTGCATGATGCCTTCTAACATATTTAGAAAGTACTAGATCCTTCAGTCTTGATTTTGGACTTGATCCACTAGGTCTATCATTCTCAAATATTCTTTCAAGTTCTTTTGTCTGATGCTCGGGTTCCACTGTCTGTAACTCGGGTTCCTCTGTCTGTGACTCAGGTCCCTCTGTCTGAGACTAGTTTCCCTCTATCTATGACTCGGTCTCTTCTATGGCCAGAAGCTCGGGTTGCACAATCTGCAACTCAGGTTGTACAGCTTGTGTTAGTATATTTAGTGGTTGACAGTTCTGCTATCCAATCACCATTTCTCAAGTCATAGGCATAGTATCAGGTTCATGATACACAAAGTTCCTGTAGTCTTCAGGCTCTTTACTAATCTGCTCTTCACATCTTTCTGCAAAATCATCAATCTTGACATATACACTTTCAATAACTTTATGAGTAGTAAGATTCAAGCATTTGTATGCTTTGCTTTTACATGAGTAGCCTAGGAATATTCCTTCATCACTTTTTGCATCAATTTTTCCATTTCTTTCTTCCTTCAAGATGTAACATTTACTTCCAAATACTTTGAAATAATGTACATTAAGTTTATAGCCATACCATAATTTAAAAGGTGTCTAGTTACTACCTTTCTTTAGTTGAACTCGGTTCAAGGTGAACACTGTAGTGTTGATGGCCTCCTTCCAATATTTTGTAGCAACATTCTTTTCAATCATTAGAGTTCTGGCACAATCCATAATGGATATATTTCTTCTTTCTGCTATTCCATTTTTTTGTGGTGTACGAGGGGTAGATACATGCCTTTTGATTCCTCTTTCATTATAGAATTCATTGAACTCATTAGAAATGAATTCTCCTCCTCTGTCAGATCTTAGACATTTTAGTTTCTTTCTTGTTTCCTTTTCAATTCTTGCAAGATACCATTTGAACTTCTAAAAATCTTCTAATTTTTCTCTGAGAAATATGACAGTCATCATTCTGGTATGATCATCAACAAATAGAATAAAATACTTCTCTCCAATATAGCTTGTTGTCCAATTGGTCCACAAAGGTCAGTATGTACCAATTCCAAGATTTCATCAGTATTGTAATTCTTTCTCTTGAAACTTGTCTTGCTCATCTTTCTGATTTGACATTATTTACGTATTGCTAACTCGGGTTTCTTCAAAATAAGAATACCTCTAACTCTCTTTTTCTTGCTTATGTTTACCAGATTATCAAAATTTACATGACACAACCTTTTATGCCATAGCCAACTTTCTTCTACTTGTGCAATGAAGCATGAACTTTCAGTGAGATCAAGATAAAATAGATTACCTTTTGTTTGCATGCCAGTTCCAACTAGGTTCCCTTTACCATCCAGGAGCTTGGCCTTGCCATTCATGAATTCTACCTTGAAGCCAATGTTATTCAGCTGTGCTACACTGAGTATATTTCTCCTTAGTCCTTCAACCCAATAAGCATTATCAAATTTGATTCCTTCTATCAGAGTAATGCAACCTTTTCCTTTCACATAACAAGGTTCATCATTCCCAATACTGACACTCCCACCATCATAGTACTCAAGATGTTCAAATTTTGTCTTATCACCAGTCATGTGATGAGAACAACCACTATTAATTATCCATGTTTCATTTTTACTGATATGTGAGAAAAGTGTTGTCTTTTCATCTTCTTCATCTGACTCATCCTTTATCGCAATATAAACCATTTCATCTTCTTATTCATCACTATCAGAATCCTTAGCAGTATAACAAGACTTCTTACCTTTGTCCTTGTAGCTCTTGTATTTCTTAAAATCTTTCTTGCCTTTGTACTTGTTGAAATTTTTCTCATCTTTGTCTTCTTTTTTTGGACACTTGGTAGCAATGTGACCAACCTCATTGCATGAGAAACAAATCAATAGAATTTTACCTTTGTATTTAACTTTGGCACCTCTCCTTGAAATTAATGCTTCAATGATATCTAGATCTTCATCATCAGATTCATCGTCACTATCACTTTCAATCCACTTCCCTTTTGAGTATCTATCCTTCTTACCAAGGTTTAATTTAACTTTGAATGCAGACTCAAGATTGCTAGAGCTAGGAGAATAATTGTCAAAGTTGTCCAGCTCAAAAGTTGTAAGCCTTCCAACTAATGTATCCAGAGTTATATCCTTATTGCACCTCATCTCTTGAATAACTGAAACTCTAATAGCATATATAGGAAGTAAAGTTCTTAATACCTTGCTAACCACTGACGTTGTATCTTCAATTATTCCTCCTACAGCTTTGATGGCACTCACAATCTTCTTTTTTCTTTCACTATATCTTGTAATGTCTTCTCCTTCTTTCATTTTCATCTGGTAAAATTGTCCACTGACACTTTCTACTTTGGCTCTCTTTACATTTGCATCTCCTCCATGAATGTCCTGTAATTTCCTCCACATATCATAGGCTATAGGGAAGTCCTTTACTTCATCAAATTCTGAGTAGCTGAGTGAAGAAGCTATATCAATCATCAGTATGTTATGAAGCTTCTGTTCCATCATTTGTTCCATAGACATTGTTGTTGTTGGTTCCACATATTTGTTGTCCAAAAATTGCAAACCAGCATCTCCAATAGTAGATAGATGTAGTTTCATCAACTCTTTCCATGCAAGGAAGTTGTCTTTGTTTAGCTTTGGGATCTCCCTTTTGTAAGACATCTCTGATCTTTAGCTTAGGCCTTGAAACCTTCTCTGAAAGAACTTGAAGCTCTAATACCAATTTTTGGAAATGAGATAAGTAACTGAGAGGGGAGGGGTGAATCAGTTACTCCAAAACAAATTCCTTGTCCCTTAGATGTCTTAAATAATATAACATTGTTACTCGATCAATTAAGATATTCTTCTGTAACTCGGGTGTTAAAGAAATCTTTATGATATCCAATGCAATTATACTTTAGTGATTAAGCATTAAAATATAAAGCATGAAACAAATAACATATACACAGGTGACACCAAGATTTAACATGGAAACCTAATATGGTAAAAACCACCAATGCAACTAGTTACTATTTTTCACGCTTCTGAAGTAAGCCCTATTAGGAGCCAACCCTGTTAAAGGTTAAAAAAACACATTGTTAGGTGTGATCTTGTTAGAGGATTTAAATCACCCTGTGAGGAGTGGCCTTGTTAGAGGTCTTTAGCACTTCAACATAGAAATTCTACCTTTTGAGAGGATTTACAAAAAGATTGTTAAGTCTACTCTGTTAAGAGATTTGAGATCACTGCTACAATTGTTAGAAAGTAACAATGGATTGACATGTATATGTAAGAAACTATCTTTGCTGATTCAAATCTTTGTTCTTATTATAACTAGATCCTTGCTGATCAAATATTCTATTACAGCTCTGAGTGTTCTATACTCAATCAAAATCCCATCTGATTTTTCCTTCACTCTTCATATCACAGAATTCCATACTTCTACTTATCTTCAACTTTTCACACACTCTTCTTACATTCAATCCAAACTTGACCTTTCATATATATGATAAGCCCTATCAAGTCGGCTTGAATATACTTCCAAATAAGTAATAAATCATAATTTAGTTGGCCTCATATAGCCAATTAATTATAGAATGTAAACCATTGTTAGTCGGTTGACACTGAATAATCAACTCGGTTAACACTGAGTTTCTTTAATGCCCAACCATGACTGAATTGCCCAAGTGACTTGGTCAACATTGAACATCTTCAATACCTGACTGATCTCGGTCAACACTAAAAACTCTTTCCATTCACCAACTGTGCTCGGTCTAAATGTAGACATTTGTGTAACATCACTACATAAGTGTATATACATGTGTAACATCAATGACAATACACAATTGAATAATTTTCTTCAACAACATGTGGATGCAGGTCATCCTGTTCCACCACTCCTAAACTACCTCATCACATGAGAGGGTTTGTACCTCTCAATCTAGTGAATGGTCCTCCCGAGAAGGTAACAGTTTGTCTAGACAAAGGAGAGGTATAAAAATTCCTCCCGCTCGTCCTCTACCCCTGTCTACCAATATATGGAGCCTCATGGCTTGCATGCCCTGATGGGTGTCCAGCCAAAAACCTGGATCTCATCCAAAATCCTCTTCCAGTATCTAGTCTGCCTGATCAAAGCATAACATAGAGGAAATCTATACCTATAGGTATACGGCTCCCCATGCTGGTGAGCCTCCTGTAGAGGCAATGGTTGGAGAACCAAAATATGCTCCCATGCCCACACTAGTAGAAATGTCACCCCTATCCCCAAGCTATGTACCCTGCGGTATACACACATGTGCAAATCATGATATAACTATCTCAGCATCACATAACCCCAAAAATAGACAGTACCTAACTCTAGCATCTCTACTAGCACCCTTGACCATCCCATCCCAAACCCGTGGCCTGATAATTTTGATAGCATCCTACCTCCAATCAGCCTAGCCAAAAATAGGGTCACTCTCTGGAGTCTCCTATCCACAACTGCCTGTCAAGGCATCTATGTCATGTCACGAGGAATCCTACTTATCAGCCTCTAGAATGCAAGCTACATATAATTCTCACAATCCTCTACACTATATTGTGGTATCGATCCTCAGATTTGTACCCTTAGGATCCTTTACACATCTAGCAAAGTGGTGGTTGCCTCTCCAATAGGTAGGTGAAAGGTCGTAGTGTCATTATGTCATCACTTCACCAATTTTTTCATCATACCATTATGCACCCATAGCCAAGGCCATCAGGGCACATATTCTAATCTCACTACCAAGATCAAACTCCACTCAGCCTCTATCAGCTGGCCCTCCCACTCCATTTTCGGTGGCCATTGCTCCCTAGATCTGAGTGGCACAAATTTCCCTACAACCAGCCCCAAAACCATGTTAACATTTCTTGTCTAAGCCAACCCTACCAAAATTGGGGCATCATACCCCTATCCCTCTTATCCCCCTAGCACAGGTCATTTCCCCTTGCTTCCCTATCCCTTAGAGTCTACCCATTTTGGCGCAGACGCTAGTCTGGGAAGAGACATCGATTCTTGCATCGGTGTCTCTAATTTCCCAGATCCCTAACTTTTTTCTGTGAAGCCACAGATCTGGGACCGACATCTTCATAGATGTCAATCTAGGACCTACATCTGTGCAGATGCGATTTTGGAGATCAGTGTCTACACAGACACAATTCTAGAGATCGGTGTCTGTGCAAACACTGATTCTGGAACCAACATCTTCGGTTTGGTCCCATTTCCCCCTCATTAATAGCTATCTACCCACCCCAAAAGAATTAATTAATTCAAAAATAAACAATGCAAAGTCAAGGTTCTGACCCATACCACATCCGCCAAGTCTGTCGGTCATCCGTGAATCTGAACGCATTCCCAAGTTGCCTCCTCAACCTCTCTTTAGCCATTTTCTTCTCTTAGAGATTTTTTTTTCTCTAAATTACTATTCACAAATGACCTCATTCCCCCCCCCGTGGCCCTACTTATATCCCTTGTTCCTCACCACTTTTTTCTCGTGATCCTACCACTATTCCAATCCTTGAGATTTTTCATTGTTAATGTATATTCCTCCCATAATAATCTCTTTGTAGAGTCAAAATGCCTAAAAATTCCAAAAAACAATCAAAAAATTATAAAAAAATTAAAAAATTAAAAAAAATATACAAAAATTGCAATAAACCCCGTGACCAGTCTAACATCTCGCCCATGCACTTCACACCATTTGTTTCTTCACTTCTTCCACCTCTCCATGCTTCCATGTTCCCTTTACTTATTGCCACCTGATCAACATTGTCACCCCATTTTCCTATTGTCCCCATTAACTTGCGCTTAACCCCATCCCTATGAGCTTTGCCTAGACATAGTGACTGCAACAACATTTTTCACCAAATCAGTTTTGAGATTGACTCTCCTAGCTCCTTGTTCTATTTATAGATTTTTCCAGTGAATATCCATTTTGACAAGCAATCCAATCTTGGCCCATTAGGGTGCATTGTCTTATCAAATCACCCATCACACAATCTTGTTCATGGAAAGCACTTTGGACCAAATGACTTCTTGGTCATGAGGCCTTATTATTGATTTTATCTTTTTGTGTCAATCAGGGCCTACTCATTACTATCATGATCTTTTATATCTCGATGTGTTGTGACTGGTAATGGTGGATACATGTGTTGTTTGCAGTATTATCTATTTGTTGGTATCTTTCAGGCATCATTGTCGATCATGCCATTTGGATCTTTGACCGTCATTACATTGGTTCCATCCTCTTTTCACGATCTACATCTATGTTTCTAACTATACCTCATTTGTCTATGCATCCAGTCCATGCAAAGGAACCATGTCATCTATGTTTCCTAACACCTGATGCATACCTCCTCTTAAAATATCAAACTAGGGTGTGCTATCCAACATGAACACAACTAGATCCCCAAGTCCCGATAGCTGCACTTACATTCATGATTGCATTTTTCATTATATAAGGCTTCGATTTCTCTCATCTTCCCCCCTCCCCCCTCCCTTCACTCTATCCGCTTCTTCTCCCTCTTTTTTGCGTCAATTTTAAATAAATCCCACAACGCTCTTCTTGTTGCATTATTTTGTCGAGGGGGCACAACCTCATACTGTCATCACTTCGGCACGACTACTAGAAACCCAACTTCTTCTAGGGAAACTCATTTTCTTTTCTTTGACACGACGCCACTTGCAACGCCGCATCAAAGAAGGGAAAAATGTAGACATCCAAAAATATTAATTTAATTAATAATCCTCTTTTATTTATCTAACTATTTAATTTAATTAAATAGTTTCCCCCTCAGTATTTAAAATACAATCTAAATACTATCCTAATGTATTCAATTTAATACATTTTCAAATACCTCATTTTTAATAAATTTAAATTTATTAAAATCCCTCACATCCCTAATTCTTGTAAACTAGGATTATTCAAATCTAATTTGAATGATTAATATAAACCTAACTTAGAGACCTATTAATCCAATATAGAAACCTACCCTACTCCTACCCTACACTAACCATCCCTCTTGCTAAACCTATCTTCCCCACTTAATCACATACTAACCGTGTTTAAAGTGTGATTCCTAACCTTATTTATCCCTAATAGAATTCTCACACATGTGTGAGCAGCTCATCCCAAGAGAGCCACCCAACTCTCTTAAATTCTCTTACAACCTTGTCCCCCGCTCCTTTCTCCAAGGTTTCTCACACATGTGTGAGCAACCTTGAGCCATTCAAGCATTAAATTCTCAAATTTGACCTCTCTTCTAAGCCTATGTTTCCCTTATGTGGCTCCAATGTGGATGCCACATAGGTGCCACCTCATCCAAGCCTCTCCCCTTCCTCCAAAAATCTATAAATAGAGGCCTTCTCCTCTCACATTTCATGTCTCACTTTTGCATTTAAATTATGCTGATTTAGTTCTAGAATTCATACTAGTTTCATGATTTGTATCTTATTTTTATGCTTAAATCATTTAGAGATCACATGTTAGGTAATTTGGTCAATGAATCATAGTTTCCTTATTGCATTTACATCTCATTTCTTAGCTTAAATCATATTCTTGAGGAAGATTTGAGACTAGTTCTTCATACTAGCTCTTGAATCTCTCCTTCTCCATTAATCTTGCATTCATAGTAGCATTTTAATTGGGGATTCATCCATTTTTGTTTGAGATAGCACATTCACATTTAATATTTTGAGCAAGTCAAACAAGTTAAATAGGGTGCTTACTTGTTTCATGCTTAATCTAGTGTTATTTGATTTTCTTAGTTGCTTGCTTGCTATTTCATCATATCAATCAATTTTATTTGCTAAAACATTAACCTTTCATTTTGTATATTTCTCCCAATAGGTATAATATTTCCTCATACACAGGATGCCCTACTCTTCTTTTGTCAAGCATAAAAGAGTTGATTTGTACTCTACATATCTCATACATATTCCATTGCAAAACCCCTCTATGTCACATGTACTAGAAGTTTGTGGGGTTCTACTGCTAACCTATAAAACCTTAACATATTAATTTTTTCAATGAGGATCCATTCCACCAATTGTATTTGATATCTGAGTTGAATTAAATTTCTACAAGACATGGGAAATCTAGGCATTGGAGTGTTTGTAATTGCATGATACATTGGTGCTAAAAATAAGTCTACAAAATAGGTGTAGTTCCCTCTTTTATCATGCACCCTTATCTTAGGTTTCCATTCATATATTGGAGCCAATGTTTTGTTGTTATGTTTATCAATCTTATACACCTCAATCTCAAGCTTGTTGGTCTCAAACGTTCCATGATATTTTGCTAGAAAAAGATGACACAAGTAGGTTGTGAACTTAAATGTCTTAGAGGAACCTCTTTTAATCATTACAAATTGATTGTGCATGGATTAAAAAATTATCAACAAAATTATATCTAACTGGTTGAGAAATACAATGGATATTAAATATCATTTGAAGAGGGCTTGTACCCACTTCCCTATTACTTTGTAATTCAAGGCAAAATGTTAGCAGGGAAATAGTATCCTGAGCCCATGGCACAAAAATATCAACATTATAAGGAGGCTTATGATTGTGATCCAATTTGACACCACCCTCTATTATACCTTTGATAAATTTATCTTTCTCATATTCACTAACTCTTTCATAACCCTCTGCAAGATTTTATAGGTCAATGTGGACGTTTGAGTTTTCTTCTCCAAGCCCCAAGTCCAACAAGATTTTAAATTCTTTCTCGTTGATGAATAAAATTTCCTTTTGGTTATTGTTATTAACAATTGTTCTTCTACTTTCATCATAATTTTGGGCACAAACTATCACAATTTTTTAGGCAAGGGAAAACTTTAGGTAAAATCATGAGTCCCAATCTAACATCCCATGATGCAATTTTATTTGTCTACGCTCCTATCACTTTGTTAAAAATTTGAAATTGTGCCCTTTTAGTAGTAGTTTTTGACTTATTTTACAATGCAAATCTAATTTGTTTTGCTCGCTTACCATGGAGCACATGATCATAAATATCATGGTATTTATTAGTGAAACTTGGGGTTTTAACCAGTTCGATAAAGTTTGTACTTTGATTTTCTTTCAGTGTGCTTTTCTTTTTTCCCATCACTAGTAATGGTTAAAAGATGGTGGTACACAAGATAAAAAATGTAAACCTTAACCCCTAGTTTTACAATAAAAGAATATGTGTTCGGTATTTTACCCAGAATTTGATTCTTAAATTCTTAGTGACGAATACACAGATTGGCGCGGATAGACTCTAATGCATCCCTCGATCTCATGTCTGAATCTCCCTAGTTGGCTAATTAGTCCAAAGAAAAACTGCCTTAATTTAAGAAGCCTCAAATAATAAATGGAAAAAGTTTTATTAATTGTATTCCTCCTTTGTAAAGACTCGCTATCACACGTGTCAGTTTTCCAAAAAGTTTCTAAACATTTTTGTATGTTTCACAACTTTGGCCCAAAATATAACTTACATCGTTGACCTTCTATCAACCAACAACTATTCGTGAATGAATTTATTATTATTTATTCTTTGATTATAGTTAATTAACTTTAAGTTTTTTTTAACTATATGACTAAAATTTAAGTATACAAATAAAGGCACAAACACGTGTCTCTTTTCTGTAGGAAGTTTTTTTTTTAAATCATCTTCATTAATTTTACTCCATGGCGGAAGCTACACGTCAGACTCACCAACATGTTGGATCAAAACAAACCTTCCAACGTGCCAACAAGCAGCCACACCTTCTTATGGCATCTCACACGTGTCATTTTTTAGGAAACTTTTTGAACAGTTTTTAATGCTTCAAAAATTCAGCGTGAAATAGACCTTACGTCGTTGATCTTCTATCATCCAATGATTATTTGTGAATGAATTGATTATAGTTTATTCATTGAATATATACTATAGTTAATTAACTTTAATTTTTAACTATATAATTAAAATTTAAGTATACAAATATAGGCAAACTGTGGCTAAACAACCAACTAAAACGTAAATTTTATAAAGACAGTGATGAAACAAACTAAGTGTCCCCTTCATAACAAAATGCATTTTAGTTTTTTATTTAGATGTTTCCATAAAGGCATAGACACATGTCTCTTTTCCAAAGGAATTTTGTAAAAACAATCATCTTTATTGATTTTATTCTACGGTGGAAGCTTCATGTCAGATGCGCCAAAGCATTGGAGAAAAAGAAACCTTCCAACGCGCTAACAAGTGACCACCCCTTCTTGTGGCATCTTCCACGTGGAGTGAGTAAGTTTCTTATTTCATATGTTTTGTTTGGAAAACATTCTAAATCAATAACAATATAGAATAATACAAAAATAATTATTTGTGATAAGAATTTGTTGGCATTGTATATATCGCCCTACTGCCATTGTATATGTCTTGACGGTTGACCATTATTTATCTAAAATTATTTTTTAAATATAATTTCATGTGAATAAATTAAATTTTAATTAATTTTCAATTTAAGTAAAATATTTTTTTAAATAATCTTATTTTAAATAGACTAAGAGATATTTTTATATATTAAATTTATTATATATAAATAAAATGATCATCTATAAAAAAACTCTCTTAATATAACTAATTAATAGAAATCCATGATCTAATGATCTTTATTATTGTTTCTAAAAACACAAAAGACATCGATAAGGGCTTAAAAATAGGGATAAAGATAAGAGCAAAAAATATGCATAGAGGAAAAAAAGAAGAAAAGATAGCTTTATAAAAAATTATCCTATCAGTCCATACGGTCCAATAAATTTAAAGCGGTTAGCCTGTCATATACGATCAAAAGTGAGAAAATGACTAATACGACCATCAAATTTTAGGCCTGCATGGATTGATGCAACTTGCCATTGAAATATTTTAAGTATCCAATTGGGTTTTCTACAACCAAGATTCAGCACGTTCGAGATCTTTTTGTAGGGTACGTTCAGTGCAGGATTGCCAAAATTAAATGACATGTTGTCGGTGTCTCCATTGTTTGCAACTTTAAAATCGAGAATCATTGTTTGAGGGAGGAAAGGATAAATGTGTCCCAGGGGGCTATACATTTTCATTCATGAAGTGTTTCCCTTAGATAAGTGTGTGATTGTGTTATTAATGTGAATATGTTTGGATGCAAAAGAGTGTGGTTGTTGAAGGCCTTGTTGTAGGAGATATAAAAAGACTAACGTTGTGAGAAAGAGGATGGTTTAGTTTATAGCAATTGAGATACCGAAACCAAAAAGTGCAAGGGCAAGTTGTTTCCATAGCTTAGAAATAATTCCTATCTCTATCGCAATCGCTCAGATTTCCCCTAAAGGGAAGATTGCAAAGGGAGATTCGGTTGTAATGCCAGAAAATGGGGGTTTGGATGCATTATGTACCCCTTGAGGTGTTGATATCATAATGTTGATAGATGACATTGATGATGATCTTAAAGAGTATGGTTTTCATTGTTGGCAAACCATTACATCTAGGTAAGAAATTTTTGTGTAAGTATGTGAAGTTAAACTAACTGGTACATGGTAATAACCAATCGGTAAAGAGAAGTTAAGTCAGAAAGGTAACTAGTGAACTTGATAATATGTGAAGGATAGATCGGTTAAGGAAGACAAGTTTTCTATTAGTACATTGGAAGGTATAATAACAACAAGTGAACTAAGATTTGTGACCGCGACTCTTAGGTCACACCGGTAAAGGCATAAGTGAAGATAGCACCAATTGGTCAGTTCAGTGAATAGGTAAAACCAAAGGTTATTGAATAGCTTTGATCAATTGGCCAAATGGGTTATGACATTGGATGATTTAATGAATCTGGACAACATGCAAAATGTAGTACATTGTTTAAAGAGTTGAATAAGTCAATTCTTAGGTAGTTGTGCATAGAGTTATGTATGATTCTAAGGTATGTTTTGACCAATAATATTGAAGGATTATTTCACATTGGAGATAACAACTTGAAGTATTTTATGGTCGACGTAGTAAGAATTTCAAGTTTCTATGAGTTAGTTATGATTGAAAAAGCTATCTTGGAGGGAAACAAAAAAAAAAATTAGGTTTACAATCAAAGGTAAAAGGATATAAGATGATAGTTGCTTATAGAGTTATGTTTTTGAAGAATAGTTGAAGTGTTGTTGAAAATTAATATCTTAGACAGCGATTACAAAGCTATTTGCAAAGAAGGTTCAGGATCAGATTCAGAACAAGAACAAAGCAGGAAAGGATCTGATTAGCATTCAAGAGTGTTTATCATAGGTCAACTTTTATTGTTGTATTCCTAATAGTTTCAACAAGTTAAAATCTCTTAACAGGGTAGTCTCTCATAAGACTTTATTGTAAATCCCTTAACAGGGTGAACACTATAATATTGGGATTAAATCCTCTAACAAGGTAGTATGTAATATGACTATAAATACTTCTAACAAGGTATCATTCACTCATAATAGGGTGAGTCACCTAAAAAGTGATATATTGTAAGCTCCTAATAGAGCACTCTTTTCTACTGTCGTGAGAAGATTGTGGGTCTCATCCCCGCCATGGTTTTTCCCTCTGATCAAGGGTTTCCATGATAAAAATCTGAGTGTTATGTGTTTGAATGTCTTGTCATTTCATTTATTGCACTTTTACTTTAAAGTTACAGTTACATGTTTCACAGTTTGTGTTGGTTCCCAAAAGAGGTAGACCAAAATCTCCTATTAATGATTCTATGAGGTGGAGAATTCTTAATTATTAAAATAAAACTAGGATCTTGACCAACTAACAAGGATTAGAAATCCTTCTACACTTTAGGTTCTGCAAGACCTAGGTGGGTGCACCTTTAGATGCTCAAATATAACAATCCATCAATATAATTCCATCAAAAAAGTAGAAGATATCCTTAATGCTTAACATATACTAGAGAAACAATACAAATTATCCTAATATGTACTGATATACTAAATATTGTGGAGCTTGAGATAAAACATATAAAAATTAAACCAAATATAAGTGATGGTAATATTTTCAAAATGATTCTGACAAAAACTAGAGATGAAAGTAAGTAATCTTGTTTATACAAAAGATCAGTGAATTAATCCATTGGGTGATACCTTAAACATACTTATGAGTTAATCCATGAAAAATTTGACCTAAGAAATTATTACTTTGTATTAATTTTTGTTGAGAACTTCCTGCAACTACTTCTTACAATATCCTGCTATAAAACTATATGAATCTGCAATATATTATGAATAATTAATTGATTACTTGAATCAAAGTAACAAAATATTTGCATACACTTTCAACAGTGCAATGAATCAAGTAAATTCTTGACCTAATTCATCCAAAATTCATGTAACTCAAAAGAAGGAGAGAGATTGGCAAGAAACTGCTTGTGCTTTATTGATATTCATTTATCAAGAGTTCAAAGTACATTTCAAAATTTTCCAATGGAAAGACCCTTTTCATTTACTATTTTGTAACAATCCTTTAAATTCCTTAAGGACCTAATTTATATCATACTTGACCTCTAAAACTGGACTTAAAATTCCTACTTTTGAGATTCATAATTCCAGCCCTGATTTCCCCTTTTATAGAAAACAAGGAAGAAATAAGCTTCATGCTAATGGAATGACACATAGCACAAAAATACAAAATCAGTTACAACTTCTTGGAACTCGTAAAAGGAAAAAGTTCCAAGAGATAAAATACTTGATGCAATAAAGTGAGAAGATGTTCTTTTGTCAGTTATCCTTAACCAGCCAATTATGATGCCAAAACCTCATCCTTAAATCCTAGTTAAGTACTTTTGTTGCCAGCTATCATATTCCAAGTCTGATGGTCATTTGAACTTGATTGCCTCATCAGCAACTTTCTTGTAGGAAAAATATTTGACCACCACATGATCTGTTTCTTTCTCAAAGTAATCCAAAAAGGAACGACATGCCAGCAAATTATCAACACATGTTGTTAATATATCAGTATCTCCATCTTCACAAATAATATCCACTTTGGCCTTCAAAATGTTACTAGTTTGATTCAGCCAATCCTGCATGTGCTTGATGTTTCCCACATCAACAATTATATATGGAAGAATTACCTTTTCCAATTCCTTAAAACCCCTAAACAAGGTTCTTATCTTCCTTTCAACAATATTAGAGAAAGCTTGAAACTTGTGCATTGCAATAACAAGTTCATAAGTGGGCTTAATCAAAGGTGAAACATTACTGTCAA
Organism: Thuja plicata; assembly: GCA_018584345.1. Taxonomy (NCBI): domain Eukaryota; kingdom Viridiplantae; phylum Streptophyta; class Pinopsida; order Cupressales; family Cupressaceae; genus Thuja; species Thuja plicata. The sequence continues at coordinate 4,211,573 of MU227936.1, read as the reverse complement.
ATTGAGACCTTAAGCATACATCCCTCATTTTCTGATTTCTTCTTATCCACTTATCAAAAATTGGTTCTAGGATACCTTTATCCTTTGTGAAAACAATCAATGCCTCAATGAGAACTTAATACAAATGATGCACAATTTTCATCTTCCTAATCATTTTCCCACTGACATATGTCAAAAGTGTATTCATAATTTCATCTATAATTTTCCTAGATTCCTTCTTCTCTCTAGCTAATTCACCCTCCAGTTCATGTATTTTATCCATCAATTGTGACCTTGAAGGCTCATTAGAATATGCACGTGCATCGTGTAATGATGTTGTAGGAGAAGTTGAAACATCAATCATTAGGGAAGTAGGAACACTCTTTAAAGTTGATGGGGAAGGGGAGGAGTTAGAAGGAGAGTGCACTATAGCCCTATATAATCCTAATTTATGAGTACCTCTCTCATATTGAATAAACCTCTTTTTTTGGACATTATAAGCCACAACAAGTTCTTCATACATTTTTTATATTTCTCTATTTCTTCTTTTTCCTTCTCTAACACTACCTTATTGAATTCAGCTACACTAAGTGTAAGGTCAAAAGCCCTAGTACCATAGGTATATATAACCCCCTTCATAACCATTCCTCCTCTAAAACTAGAGGTCACAACATTATCTTTATTTCTCTCCTCACCTTGCGATAATGACCAAATAGCTAGAGCAGCATGATCCTAGCTGAAAACTACCCCTTTGAATGCCATTATGGCCTCATCCTCTGATTGGTATACTAGAGCACTTTCTTTTCTAATGGTATAAAAGGAAAAAGCATCAACAATGTCCCATTCTAAAAGCATTAAAACCCCTACATCTTCAACCATTTTTCTCCCTTAATCTCATTTTCAATTAAATTTGTATCCCTACTAGGCTCTAAAGCCTATTGTTCTTCAACCTTATTCTTGAATTCCTCAATCTTGGTGCCCCGTATAAACTATATAAAAGGTCCCGCCCTCACAAAAACATCATCAGATAAATATTGATTGCATGCAGCTCTACTTACCTCATCCACCATTTTTACCTGCACCTCAGCAACACTAACATCCCATTCTAATGGAGGTGGAACCATGATCATAAATTATTGGACCTCATCTTCAATGATAACCATAGTCCCTTTCTCCTACATTTCAAGCAATTTCTCTTCAACTCTTTTCTTGAGAATCCAAAGACTGAGCCTTTGGAGATACAACTGGGGACCCTGGAGGTAAATCTCTGAATGGATATTCACCTAGATCAATAATAGATGAATTTTTTAAATTCTTTGATGATGAAGGAGAAGTGGACACATCTTGTATTTTTATTTTACCTTTTACCTGCTCATCAAACTTAGGTATCTCGTCAAATTCTTCATCACTCAAAGGGTGTGTAGTGTGAGATTCACTGCTTTGTGGAGACTCAGCAAGGCTAGCTTGTATCTCTCTCATCTTCTTCATCTTTTAACTGATCTCTTTCTTTCTGATAAGGATTAGGCACAAATCTTGGTAAATATATTGGTTTTTTTCTAAAACTTAACCCTCCTTAAGAGTGTCACTATGTAACTTCTTGTTTTGTAGCATCAGTTTATACATATAACCTGCCTTGATATGGATCTTTGGTCTCTCCACTGAAACACCTTTTGTGCAACTATCATTTTTGGGGGTGATCTTACTTTGTCCCATTTTTCATTTAAATCCAACATAATTTCTTAAAAATGATCAAACAAATCCTTTACTTTGTTCCCAGAAGGTTTTAAATCCTTTAAAGGTTCATAATTTGGTTTTCTTCATGAACAATATCCAGCAGTTTCTTATAGGCTACCCAATCTTCTTTCTTCAATTATTGCTCACACAAAACAAATTCACTTCTGATGATATATTCAAGATAATGAAATTGATGCTCGATCTTTCTTCTACCAACTCTCTTACAAAAGATACTAAATAAATCCTAAGGATCAACAACTCTCATCACACTAACACCCATATGATAGGGCTCAAAAATTTTATCAAAATATTTCCATCCGCCTTTTGAAATGAAATAATAGTGAACAATTGTGAAATCTAATAAAATAGTTCCCTTTCCTCTTCCAGAAAACTCCTCCTCCTTAATGCAACCCATTTACCATATGAATTTAGTTAATACAACCCTAAATGGAACCTGATAAGGTAAAACATGAGGATTTCCACTAAAACCATATAGTCTGATCACTATAGCCACAGGCTAAGGGTAAATATCACCCTAATTGTGCATGATCTTTAGATCAGGAGTCATATCCAAAGGTCTGATTTTTTCATGCAACATCGTAGGAATCCTTGGTGGGTTCACTTTCAACTTGGTTCTCAATCTTGATGTAAAACAATTATTAAATCACACAAAGCTAGCCTCAGGTCTATCCCATGACATATTCGTACTCCACAATTGTACTGGCAATTGAACACCATCTTTCTCTCTTTTTAATACCATGGTTTCCTCAAAGAAGTCAACATGTTTTTCCAAGAACATGTGCTTTAACATAGAATACCAAAAGAAAGGAGCCTCTAATTTTCTATTTTTAATTCCCTATAGACCTTCATGTATCTTATGTACATTGTACAAAGCAGAATCATATATTACATGAAAGTGGGGTTGTCTAATATAAATAGCCATATACATGTATTCAACTAGGATCACATTTGTGGGGTGTGTTGGTGCTATTTCTTGTCCAAAATGTGCCTTGTAATTTTTATAAGGTCTCCTCTCATTAGTAGTGTCAAGGGCCTTGAAATTGGTATTCAAATTGTTTTTATGCCTCTGCAAAGTGTGCTCAAACCCTCAACCTAATTGAAAATGGTCAAAAGTGACTAAAAACCCTAAGTGCCTCGGCCGATTCTATTTTTGTGTTACTTTTTCGATCACTTAAGTCATATTAAGTCATCTGTCTTTGTTGAATGGGTTGCTTTTTGCCAAAAGATTGTATCATCCTAACCACTTTAATAATTCCTAAGTCCCTCTATGTAGGTCCCTTTTACGTCATCCCCTTATGTATCATGCAAGTTTGAAAAGATCAGACGGCGCGCTTATTAGCTTATATCTAAGATGCTCGACATCTAACATATAAGCGAACAAGCGGAGGTGACGCGTGTCCTTGGTGGGGCCGAGCATGTTCAGAAAGTCTTCTGTTAAAAGGTGAGGAACTCAGAAAAAATCAGACGGTGTGCTTATTCTCTTATCTCCAAGATGCTCGACATCTAATGTATAAGAAAATAAGTGGAGGTGACACGTGTCCTTGGTGGGGTCGAGCTATTGAAAAGGCATTTTGTTAAATACTGCACAAGTTTGAAAAGATCAAACGGACCGCTTATTCACTTAAAGGAAAAGTGCACAACATCTAACATATAAGTGAATAAGTGGTGATGACACCTGTCCAGGGAAGTATGTGGGTCCAATTGCAGACGAGTATGAAAGGTGTTAAAACCCGAAAGGATCTGACGTTCAGCTTATTTGCTTATATCCAAGATGCATGACATCTAACGTATAAGAAAATAAGCGGTGATGACATCAAGTAGTTGGTGGGCCCAGGCATTCAAAGTTGGCAGAGTTTTAAACTTCAGTTAAGTTGGTTCACATCTGACGGCTCACATGTTCGCTTATATCCAAAGTCCTCGGCATCTAACGAATAAGCAAATAAGCAGTGGTGACATGTGTCCTCAGTCAATAGTGATTCTCAGGAAAATAAGATAGCCATCAAATGTGAAGGATGATGCCCAAAATCGACAGTTCAATTTCAAAATTTATAAAACAAGTTGCAGAGAGTCATTAAGCCACGAAATTGAAGCTGACGAATTAAATACAGAACGTGTGATAACTCCAGTCAGATTCAATTTGAAAGAATAATTTGATTGAGGTAGTAAATTGATTAAGCTGACTGTAATCTAAATCATTCACCAAAACCATTTGAGCAAAGACATAATTGCGAAGAAAACCAGCTTCACGCGACTTATGTGTAGAATGGGTAAGCTCACTGATTCATTACCATTCAAATTGAGATAGAGTTTCCAGTTCAGAGAAGGTTTTAGAGCTCTTATTTCAGAATCTGGTTCTAGTATTAATAAGAAAACCCTTAGAATGGCCCCTAGAGTAGAAATTTTAGGATAGGTCGATTACCAGAAATGAAACGTTAGGGAGGATTTATTGCAGCAGTTACCATTGTCCTCAGGGGATGCCACACAGGCTAAGATGGTAGTACCACAACATCCCCGCTTCAGAATTGGGGATGGGTTATATGATTCAGGAAGGTGGGCAAGAGATGCTACTACTAGTTTAGATGCCCTTACTCTGTTTAGAGTAGCTTATAGTCAAAGAAAGGCCCCCACCCCAGACTGTAATATTTGGGAACTAGATGTTGGAAAGTTGATAGCACCTAGTGTA
>MU227936.1:4178320-4202603 GCA_018584345.1 Thuja plicata | reverse complement strand
GGTATGTGGAGCCCAAAGTGTAGAAGGAGTTTCATCCTTGTTAATTAGCCTTATTCATGTATGAACCTGCATTGGGAATAGAGGGTCAAGCACTTATTGTTGTTTTAATTTATTCATACAAGAAAAAGAGCTAACAGGGTGTAAGCCAAGAGCTTGACACAAAGAATAAAATACTACAAGAAACATAGGATTGAATGCCTCTTTCTTGGAAGGCTCTTTATTACTAGGTCCAATAAAATATTTATCCTTTCCAACCATAACCAAATGTGCAAGCATCAACACACTTCTAATGTAGCTCCTTTGAGCTTGGTATTTGTACTCAAAATCCTAGAAATCCATAGTCTCCAGAGTGGGTTATGGCTCATATAAATCAAAATATTCTTGCAATTCTTCCCTACAAACCCTAAGGATTACATCCCCATCATTATCCTTGATCACCTTTAACACACGGTCATATCTATTTGCAATAGCCACTAACAAATCTACATCCATAAAAACACCTGGTATTACCAATTTTCCTAGATCATACTGCCATGTGTTGCACGAAGGGGATTGTGCCTTTCTCTTCCTGAACCATAGCATAAACATATTCAAACTAGTTTTGGGGACAATAGCATCAATTAAAACCTGAGCTTTATTGAATAACCCCTCTACAAATGTTCTCCCCTTCATGATTTTTTTTGCTTCACCCCAATCATTCATTGATTTAGGAAACAAGTATAGAAATTCATTGAATGGATTCCTTTTTGCATAATCTACCTTCCCATAGTGTTTCCTTAATGGCACCATGACTACCTATAAACTAAACTCTTGATTCCATATGACAATTCTCCTTCAAAACCCTCCACACCAGGTCTCAAACACAAATAAAAAACCCAAAATAGAACACCCAACATAGAAAAAAAAATGACAAAAAAAAAATAACCAGTTGAGGCTATAGAAACTTACTGATTAAAGCACGCCACCCTCTGCAACAAGCTACACAAAAAACACTAGTAATGTTTCTTTTCTATCTCTGTAAATCTTTGCAATAACTAACCACCTTCTTGTCGCTCGAGAATACAAACACAAACACAATTAAGACAATAACATTAGCATATTCCATATTAATATTGCATTCATATCACCTTACATCCGCTTGTAAAATAGATTTGAATACAAAAAAAATGTAGTTTAAATCTCCACTATGGATCAATCTTCAAAAATGGCAGAGTGACAGAAAGATTTAGTCAACAACTCTTGACTCCATGTGGCATCTATTTGGAACTCTTTGTCATCACACTCACTGAATCACCAAGCATTGGCCCACCCTCTAACTCAGTGTCTTCATCACTACGTGGCAACATCACGCTATCACCTGATGCATAAATCCCTTGCATCTTTTGATTGTGAGATGGAAAAAATATTCATATCATGTTGACCTTTGACTCCCAGTGAGAAACACATCATTCATTGAAGTTATTTATCTTTCAAGCACCTTTTAGGATGTGACTAAAAGATATTCTCTAAAATAGACATGTGCTAGAAGATAACCCTTTAAGTAAGTAGAACTTTAATGACCTATCCCTGTCACTCTTTGTCATGAGTCTCAACTAGCCATCACCATCCAATCAAAATCTTACACATACCTTCTTTGGTGTTCACTTTATTTCCTTTTAATACTGACGACTAAGGACATGTGTCATCATTTCTCTACCATGCGATGCATAAACATCCTACAACTTTTGATCATGTGATAGCAAAAACCATATATTTAATTTATGATATGCCTGAAAGATAATTGACACTTGCATACCTATTGACTGGGAAAATCCTATCGCATGGGGACATGTGGCAAGCCAACTGATCATAACACAGGATCCACCAGAAAAGTTAAGGAATGAGTTAGGAAAAAAGAAAAAAAATGACCTTCGCAGGACCTAGGAAAATAACTCGCTAGGAATAACATGTTGGCCCCACTTATGACAATATAACCCATCAGTTTAAGTGGATAAAGTGACAATAAAACAAAATACAACCATGGCTAAAAGTAAATTAGGGTAAAACAATTAGAAATAAACCCTATTAACCAAATTAGTACCACCAGTTTGGAAGTTTAGTTTGTTGTTGCTTAATGGTATAATTAAAAGTCTAAAAGTTTTATTAGTCTCGATTCACCCTCCTCTCAGTACCTATTATTTACAAAAATTGGTATCATAGACTCTCTAGAGGAAAATTTTGACAACTTGGGGAGTAGATCTGAGGAGATGGAAATATATAAGTATGAAAGACAGTTGGAGGCAGCCAACAACGTTATTGAGGAGTTAAAGAACAAGCTTAAGGATTCATTGGCGAAAAGGAAATAATTGTCTGAACAACTAAAAGAAAGTCTAGAAAACATTGATGAATTATCTGAAGGAAGTGTTAACTCTGAAGAAGTTAAGGCTACAATACCAGATCTAATGGAAAAGAATAAGATCCTGACTAAAGAATCAACCAGGATGAAAAGAGAACAAGAAAGTAAATCCATAAGGATGTGTGAAGTTCTTAAAGGCATGAGAGTTGTTGAGATGAAAAAAGAACTGTTGAAACTACAAAGAATAATGTTGAAGAAATTTTTAGAGAAAAGGATATTATACTTCAAATCTTGACACATGAGAACCATGAACTGAATGAAAAACTAAGTGACACCGGTGATGAAAAATTACAAATATGTGCTAAAAATGAAACACTAAGATAGGAGAATGGACAATTGAAAGAAGACTTGAAGATTGAGAGAGAGACAAATGAAAAACTTAAGAAATATGAACAAAGCATATAGAAGATAGATGATCAATTGAAGAATCAAAGGCAACCTTGAGATACCTTTGGCCTAGGATATACCGGTTACAGCAAATTTGAAAAAGGAGAATCATCAAAGTCTGGCATTGAACAACAATCAAAGATTCCTAAGGTTTATACCAGTCCACAAGGTAAGAAGCCTACTACACACTTGTTACAATTGTGGAAATCCTAGACACGCTGCTAATGTATGTAGAAGCAAACTGGTGAATGTTCCAAGAACTACTCGTTTTGATGGTTATTATTACAATTGCAATAAGTATCATCATAAAGCTTATAAGTGTAGATCAAGGACCAGTAGTAGATTATTTAAAAGGATTTTTAATGGCTACTATTATACATGCAACAAATTTGGACACAAGGCATAACATTGCATATCAAGGACACCTAACAAACCAGTGAGTATTCTAAGAAGAGAAGAAAACATGAATAACACATGCACTGTTTTTGGAAGATATGGACATGTGGCTATGAATTATCGATTGAGGAATCCTAGATGTAATGCTGGACCCTAGAGCACAATTGGTATGGCATGTTTTTATTTTCATAAGATTGGACATCTTACAAGAGATTGTAGATACAGGAACCAGTCACCAAGCATTGAAGATGGGAAAGGTAAAAAGACTGTTAATGTTGAATAAGTGAGGAATAAGAAGAAGGTATGTATGAAGAAGGAAGAAAGGAAAGAAGATTCCAATGCATTGATAGGTAACCCACCATCCTCTAGCTCAGGGGATTCATCCTCAAACTAAGCAAGTAATTTTTTCTTAGGGACTGAGTTTTATTGTTATATATAACCGGTCCATTATAGTGATGAGCAGTAATATCTATTTGCATGGTGAGATGTATTGATGTTAATTTTGATGAATTAAATAAATATGAATTGTTATGAATCACTAATTTTATCATTTGTAAAAAGCTATGTATTAATACTACATTTGGCATTAACCAGTGGAAGTTGTAATCTATAGAGTGATATCGGTGAATTGCATTTAATGTTTTGTACCAACTAGCTGTTGGACAACATTTTGGGAAAATAAATTATAGGCAAACCTATTCATTATTTACCTTGCATTTCAAACAACATTAATAGGAGCAGAGTGTGAGTTCATATTGTAATCGATTGTGTGAACTATTTGAGATAGTTACTTACAGAGAATTGAACTGCAAATTCGAAAGCCCTAACTGGGATATTTAGCAGAGCGGTGGTCAACTGTGAAGGAATTTGGTGTTATTGAGTTACAAAGAAGGAATAGGTTGAATCACTATGGTGTCAAGGGTTGCTACACCTAAGATAATCGAGATAACAAAGAAGGCGGAACCATAAAATAAGCTACACCCGTTGAAGGAAGCAAAAGTTGACAAAACTGGTTCCCTATCCCTAATTCCACCTCATGTTCTATTGATTAAAAATGCAATAACATTTATCCATTGCAATATTGTTGAGTTAGGTAATGAGAACATATAGGAGTACTTAGTGATGCACAACAATGGAGAAATTAAAGATAAGTTTAAACATCTTAAAATGAAGGGTTTGACACACATTTTGTACTTATCAGAGATCTTCAAGGAGGAATGGATTTGATATGTCCAGATTCATTTTCAAGATCAATTAATATGGCTAAAGGAACTGATCAAGATCACCAAGGAGGTGATTCATCTGATAATAGGTTTCTCAGCAGACGAGGAACCCTATACCCTAACGAAAATATCCATGAAGACAGAAGCGCAACTCACTAAGTCCAATAAAGATCACATAGCAATGGCAATAAATGACATTTAATATCAAGAGGTTTGATTTGCAGTGATGATTGCCGATTACAAGGTCTGCCTATCGATTCGGTTGAATAGTGTGCCCTGTGGATCTCTTCATTCTGCTTACATGATAGTAAAGGAAGGAACCAGATATGACCTAGCTAAGATGGTGAGATTACAGCTTTTGGGAAACTTGAAGAGGATTCAAACCGATGAGAAGCAATCACTAAAGTTTGGATAACTTTGGGTATGTATGTTCTTCTAAATTCAAAATGTTTTCCCTGGTAAAGGAGCAGTAACCTAGAAAAAAAAATAGACCATCTTTATACCAAATCAATGATTACATAAGTGAACTAAGTGTTAACCTAAACAATGTTATGTTAGGATATTTTAAGGAATTTTAGGATAGAATGCACAACAGGTATAGAATTCCACCACATATTGTGGACAAGTACAGAGATACTATTTTCTTTCTATTTGGTACTAACACTTGCAAGATTCAAGAAGTAGATCCAAATATTTTGTGGATACCTAGGATGGGATATGAAATTGATGAACATTTGTTAATCTTGAACATTGAAGCTTTATTAAAGCTATTGGTCAATAAGCAAGCAAAGAGGTATGGCACTTTTGAGGAGGCTTATGAAAGAATCACCTTGCAACTCAAAAAGCCTGGAATAGAGGCAAAATAAAAGAAGATCATAAGTCAGTTGGAAGATAAGTTTGTTACTAGTGAGGGTAGAAATTATACAAGTGAGAGACAAAATATCATTCTAGATGCTTATGCTAAGAGGAAAAGGAAGCAAGCAGAAACTCAAAGTAAGACTCTAGTTTTACAATCGATAGAACAGTCTAGTATAGGGAAGAGTGATGAAGAACAGTTAGGTAGCATTCCAAATATGGTGACTCATATTATCCTAACAAAAGATTTAGCTATTGGTGTTATGGTTGATGATATCACTAAAAATATCAACTCTCCTATGGTTGGTGATGAAGCTTAAGATATACCACTTCATTCTCCACTTGATGTAAATCTCATTGAGATTAATGATGATATAGTTGATACAAAAGAAAACAAGGTCGATGAGACAGAAAAGAGAAAGGAAACATAACATGTAACTGAGACCACTGAACAACCAAAGGATACAATAGAACATGTAAAGGATACAAAGAGACAAAAAAGTAAATAAGTCACACTGGTACATGTGAGCAAAGAAATAAATATGGATTTGAGACACCAAAGGATAACACCCCCAGTGACTCACAAAATGACATAGAGGATATCGATGAGTAGAAGAAAAGGAAGAGAATAGAAGAAGATGAAGAATAAGAGGAATAAGTTGATCCATAATTTTATATTCTAAAGAAGGATGTTAATAATTTAAAACCAAAAGAACAAATACCATTTTCAAAGAAGCTAGCAGAAAAGGCTAAGAAGAATAGAATAAATTAGGAGAAGTTCAAGAAGAAAATACTAAGGAAAGCAATTGATATACTTTTTAATCTAGTTCCTGATGTATAACTTGATGAAGAAGCATCTATGATTGATCAAATAAAAACTTTAGTTGATGCAATTACTAGTTTAGATCATGACATGGAAGAGGAGATGATCAAATGACTAGAGAAGAGATTGGAGAAGGAGATGATGGAGAAGATACTGCAAAAGATTTATCTTTAGAAAGTTTCACTCTTTTAAATGGTTAAGGAACTCAAGGAATCATTACTTGAAGTTGGGAAAATATTTAATAAGCTATGTTAGGATTAGGTAATACTGAGAGGGGGGAATGAATCAATATTACAACACTTTAAACATGAACCAATTAATTTCCAAATTAACCAAATAAATACTGAAATGAAAAGAACATAAACACTCAACACATAACTCATAACACCATGAATTGTTTTCAAGGAAACCCTAGCCAAGGGAAATTCCTGGTGGGAATGGTACCCACAAATATGCACTAAAAGTATTGTGTCCCTGTTAGGAGATGAGTATTACATTAATACATTTTCCTATTATGGGAATACAAAACCTTGTTAAAGGTATACTGAGTACACTACTCATACAATCAGAAATACTATTATGTTACAATGCTTTTCTCAAGAGTCAAAAAACAAGCATATGCTATGTTTAAGTAGTTACATTTATAGATTGCATCACTATCAGGCTAATTCTGATATCACAATGTATCCATGCATCACATACACATAATATCTCATCCATACATATTCTCCTTTTACACTTTTCTTCTCAAAAGCTCTCTCTCTCTCTCTCTCTCTCTCTCTCTCTATATATATATATATATATATATATATATATATCTTTTNCTCTATATATATATATATATATATATATATATATATCTTATTTCATTTCCTAGTCGGCTTCCAATTACATCACAAAATATAATTAATACTCATACAAAAAGTAATTACTATGTCGGCGGCCATACACTATCAAAACATAGGTAATCCATAATCCAAATCCTACATAGTACTTTTGGCCTTCATGTTATACTCCCTCAATCATCACGACTGTTCATTTTCCCTGTATCAGTGTTACTATATCTTCACATATCTTCAACCTTCTGTATCTTACTGTGATCAACACCTAAAATCAAGAGACCTTAACAGAAGGTCATAAACATCCCAAAATAGCTTCCTCTAAGCTTACATGTCTCCATTCATCATATACTATCTTTGTTGATCAAAATAGTACTTCCATACTCTGTAAATCTGCTTTCTGTACTTAGACATTTTGCAATCCCAAACTCCAAAATTGTGTTCTATTCCTAGAAACCATCCATACCAAATGTTTTTTTCATAAATGACAACCCTCAAGTGTTCCATAACACTCCTAAATGAATCACTTGCCAACAATATCTCCCTTTGGCATTGATGGCAACACTTAGTGAAAAATGACTAAGTGTCAATACCAAAAATATATACACAATATATTTTCTTCTCTTCTCCATACATATGTGTCTACTCTATACATTTTACTTCTCTTCTCCTCCTTTGACATCAATGGAAAAGGTATACAAAAATGTATAATACATAACAAAATTGTGTCACTTCTTACCAAAAAGCTATACCATCTTTAGTACATCTTAGAATGAGCTCTCCAAGATCTTCACTTCCTCTAACCAAGTCTTCACCAGTATCTGACTCACATGAATTAGCCCATTCATTGAAAATGAAGATGTCTCTGCTACCTTTAGCTCAGTAGGCATTATTTTTGTAAGGGTCTGCATTGCCTTATCCATGTCAGAAAGATGTGTCTCTAGAATTGATATCTTAGCAGTGATTAAGCTCTTCAGCATACCAAGTCTTCCCACAACTCTCCCTTTCTCTATATCCAATACACTTAGCTTGTCCAATATCCTAGACACTTCTCTGTCTAACTCTAATATAGAGTGTGAAGAGATCTCACAACTATCCATTATCTTGTCCAGAGTTAGTCTGTCCTTTGCTATAATCTCATCAATGTTTTTCAGATGTCTAACATGATTTATACAATAACTGTATAACTTCCTTCCATGTGATACACAGCTTCTTGCCTCTGATATAGTTTTTTTTCAATATACCCAATTCCCATGAGATAGACTTTTATATTTCCTCCAGCTTCTTTGCAAGGTACTTCATCTCTACTTTCTCTTCAGTGATGTTCTCCAAGGACTCATAATGGTTGTCAAAGTCATCCAACACTTTGCTCAAGTTCTCTACACTGTCATTTGATTGTAAATAAAAAGGTATAGGTAGGAGTTTGTTGAAAGTATCAACTTCTCTTTCCATTACCCTTGACTTCTTCTCTCATTTCTCCTCAGATCTTTCCTTCACTTTAGCAAATGCGATGAAGTATAGATTTATCAACTCATCTTCATCCATACTCTCAACATATGTGCTCAGAGTCTTATCTCCACTTACCAACAACAAAGATGAAGAAATAGATGTATGAATATCCTATTTCTCTCCAACTTTGATCATAGTCTCCTTCTCTGCTTCAACTTCACTCATTTTCTATTCATATTTCTCTTCTATTTTAGGAACAATGTTTCCTTCTATGTTGGTATCCTTCCAAAAATGGTCACTATGATCCTACAAGGTATCCAAAGATACAAGCACACCAGAAAAAAAGAAATCTGGTTGCTTCACTGTACTCATAAATTTACTAGTGTCTTCTCCCATCGAATTCTCAAGACTTATTTCAGCCATCCTTGATGACTCTCATCTTTCAATAGATTTAGGATTAGTAGCCTTTGGTGGTGATAAATTCTCAAGTTCAATATCCATTAGAAATTTGTCCACAACCTTCTATGTTTCCTCAACCACTTCATCATATCTTCTCCCCATTATCTTTACCAATCTATACTTAGTCCTCGGCAAAGGTTTTTAATATTTTAAAATATTTTTTATTTCTTTAACTGAAACAACATGTAACATGTTCTCAACTACTTGTATTCTAATTGTTTCATTTTCTTTTTTTGCTAACTATTTCCTCATTTCTAACTTCTCATAGAGTTCTTCAGGTATATTGCCTTCAACTTCTTGCATGTTCTTCTTAAAAGAAAGCAAATGATTTATCACCATGTCCTCAATCAAAATTTGATCTGATGTCTCATACCATTCATAGTATCTGATCAAAGAAATAAGTTTTCCTTGCTCAACTATTCTCTTCTCCAATATTTTCATGTCATTTTTCCAGAGTTGTTTTACCTCAGTGCTCTTTTCTTCTGCTTTCTTTTCTTCTTATCTCTTCTCTTCTACCTTCTTCTCTTCTACTTCCTTATTTTCTTCCTTCTTCTCTTTTCCCTTCACTTCAAATTTTGTCCTCTATTTATTAGGTGGAGAGTCCTATTTAGTTGACCTTGTGTTCCTTCTAGGAAATTCCACAATTTTCTCTCTCCACAATGTCCTCTTTGGTAGAGTAGATGTAGTCTCAAATACATAAATCACAATAGAGGGTGGACTAATTACCTTCTCAACTTTAGGAGGTGGTAGGGTTGTAGGAGTAGTGCTTGCCAACCCTGAAGCTCTCTCTGTCATCTTCCTTCTAACCTCTTTCATCTCATCTTTTGTCATACTAGCCTTTACTGCTAGATCATCTACTAAGTTTTTTATTTTCCTCTTCCTTATACCTCTATTTTCTTCTTCCCTTATCTTTGCTAAATTTTCTTCATAGGTTCCCCATCTTTCTTCAGATGGATCAAATCTTTGAAAATAGAATGTGTTCAACCTGCATAGTCAAGACCTCATAACTGACTTCATATCCTAGAGGATAACACCAATTCTTCCTAGGTTGTACTGCCTCAAAGAAAACACAATCAGTTTAAACCATGAAAAAAATTAAGTCTTTGTACTTCTCTACCAATGCTTTAGGAATCCTCTCTCTTTCCTTCATCTGTCTCAATAGTTCACCATCTACCCAGGTACTATTTTGTCTTCTAAAGCTCTGTGTGATCTGAATTCTAGTAGGTTCATTATCTTTCCAAGATCTAGGGTGCATACTAGGGAATTTATGCATAATATGAATATACATATGTACCAGTAAAGATCCAAATTTGAATGCCTTAGTCCTATCTTTCTTAATTTTCCTCACATTCAACAAAAATTGGTGTGCAAGAACTTCACATAAGTTATAATTAACATTTTCCTTAACCATTTTATTGTTGGAAAGTGATCAATTTTGTGTAAATGTGATTCAATTTTTGGTTGTCATTTATGGCAACACATCTGGTTTTCAAATCGATTCCTATAAAGACAAGTTTTGATAATTCAGAAATCGACTAAGTATAGAAGCAGAGATACAAAAGTGTTTTGGGTGTTGAATATTGACATTGATGATTTAGGGAAAGAGAGCTTAGAGGAAGATAGTATGGGGTATGTATGACCTCCACCTAAGATCGATTTGGTTATGGTTAAATCTACAGTGAGTTAGAAAGAATTGAAGACAGATAGACTGCAGCAGAACAATGATACATAGCATTTGGACAGTAGCAAAGATTGAGGGAGTATGACTTAAACTCCAAATAATTAAAGTTGTATTTTGGTTTTTGATAACCTCCACATTGACTATGCAAGAGCATCGGCTATGCATTTGATATTTACCATATTAAATGTATTTTGTATTGAAGTTCGACTTTGTAATATTTGTAATATTCTATGGATTTGGACAGTTTGCAAGAAAACTTTGATGCTGCACTTGAAGACCTTGACAAAGAAAAAGCAGAAAATGGAGAGTTGAGATTCAACATGCGAAGAGCTGAGAAATTTATAAAGAAACTCAAAGAACAACTTGAGCTTTCCAGAAATCAAAGACAAGATCTTATGGTTCAGATAAAAGAGGATTCAGATGAAGATAGTTTAGATCAGGTGAAGCAACTAAAAGAAGAGAATGAAACTCTAAAACTTGAAAATGAGACTATGGCTAAATAAATACAAGTACAGAAGTATGCTAAGAATAAAGTTAAAGAAGCTTTAAATAGTGCATTAGATCAAATGAAGAATGAGGCTGACAACTACAAGAATAAGTATCTAGAAATGGAAAAATACAATCAGATTATAAAAGGTGAACTTGTTGAAGCAAAGAAACACAGTGAGAAACTTCACACCAGCAGTGATTTAATTGATGAACAGATAGACAAACAGAAACCTAAAGGTGATATGATTGGTATTGGCTTCAAGGAAGCTGAATGTTCAAAGAATCAGGAAGAGAAACAAAATGAGAAGATTGATGCTAAGAAACCTTCTATTGAAGAACCTAAAGAGAAGATAAGACCCTTCAAAGGTAGATGCTTTGGTTGCAATAGATTTGGACACATGAAGAGAGACTGCAGAGGTAATGCCCCTTGTTGAACTTTTTCTAGCTATTTTTTTAACTGTAATGGATATGGTCACAAGAAAGAAGAATGTAGAAAACCTAATCAATCAGGATATAGACAAGACAATGGAAGAGAATCTATAGTGAAACCCACATGCTACAAATGTAATAACATTGGACAAATTATGAAGTACTGTAAGCTGCAAGTTAATTAGGAAAGAAGACCTCATATATGTTGCAAATGCAATAATCTAGGACATATAGCAAAGGTTTGCAGGTATAATGGATTAGACAACAGAATAGTACCACCTCCTATGAATTCACAAAAGAATGCAAATGATACTGGCAAGAGTGTTGCAGATTTAAAGAATGATTTTGAAAGTTGTTTTAAGAAGGTAGAAGATAGAAATAGTAGTAAGATATGGAAGATCAAAGAAACAAGTGAGACATCAGTTCAGGGAGAGTCAGTAAATGCTACTGGATCTTTTCCTGATGGTAGAAAAACATAATCGACCTAATTGGCCGATCATGGCCTTAGGGGAAGCATTGAATACAAACATCAAAATATATCCTGCCCCAAAATTTTGGGATTGCACTAGATAAAGCTTGGGTATAAACTTGGCTGACATCATGAAATGTACATCTAAGAGCGCAACATCAGCTGACACATATATTTTTTTCATGAGATCTAACAGCCGACTGGACTGTTTTGAGTAAAAGTGAAATTTATGACTTAAACTTGTATAAAGCACCATTTGATGACCTATCTCTTTACCATTTTATGAAGAGAAAGCTAAGGACATCAGAGAGAAGAGAAATTTAGACTATTCTCCATTGGCCATGCATAATCAATTGAAGGATAAACTCAGAATTCAATGGAAGAAAGGTATTTACATCATCTAGCTATGGATGCACCTATTATTTTTGATGTTATAAATCGACCTAGGTATAAATTTAAGAAAAATCCATTCAATTCATGTGAAGAGGATCCAAAGGGAGCATTTTCCCAAACCTCGTATGGCGTATTACACATAGAAGATATTAGGGCTTATATACATTGTAAGTATGATATACTTGGAATTGATGATATATCAACTGAGATGGAGTATATGACCGATAATAGAATCATGAGAGAAGAATACAAACACATTGATCAACTGAGCATAATGAAAATTCCAGACTTATGCAAATTTGATGAAGATGAATGGTTTAAGATACTATTAATTAGGGTTCATGATTAGTTTATTTGGATAGGTGATCAACCTGTGAAGATTTGTAGTGACCTAATCCATGAAATCACTAGACTGGACAACATTGGAGTCATCCCTATTGTATAGAAACATGTAAAGAAAGAAGTTGAAACCCTAACTCATTCCAAATGGGACAGACAGACAATAACAGTGAACGACATCTTTCAGCAAGATGTGAGATTGATTTCTATGATACTTGGGTACAAATTCTACTACAGTAGCAGACCTAACTTAGTATCTGCTGGAGTAATCATGATGACATGGAGAATGGTGAAGGAGAATGTAAAATATAACCTATGCAAAGTTCTATCACAACAATTCCTTGAAAATGTGAAGCTAGTGAAGAAGGATAGAACTAAGACCTTCATATTTGGTTCATTGTTGATGCATATGTTCATTCATATTGAGCACAAATTTCCTTGCTTACATCCTAGTGGTTGGAAATATGGGATACCTACTGGTATTCTAATTTCACAGAGTTACAAGAGACAGAATACTACTTGGGTTGATGGAGAATTATTTGCGATGATCAAAGTCCTACAAAGACAAATGAAAACTAGATACAGGATACATGAAGACATTATTGAAAAATACAAAGATACAATTTGTTTCATGGTTGAAACTAATTATGTATGTTTTGAAGCAGTCATACCCAGAAATAAATGGTGTTATCCCATGGGTTATGAAGTAACTTCTGAGGTACTTACCATGCAAGTAGAACATGTTCTTACATCATAAATTGATACAATAGAGGAAAGATGGGGAACATATGAGGAAAATTCAGCAAAGGTGAGAGAAGAACAAACTATAGGTCTAAGGAAGAGAAAGATTGAGAATCTTGTACATGAATGGAGTGTAAAAGCTGGGTTGATAGAAGAAGAACTGAAAGAATTGAAAAATAAGATGACAGAAAGATCTCTTGGACTAGAAGGTGGAAGTATTGCAGCCCCTCCCACTCCTGAGGTAGTTATGGTAGACAGTCCACCTCCTCCACAATAGAAAATAGCACAAGAAGAGAACATTACTTCTAGAGTTACCAGATCAAGCATATAGACATCGCCTAAAGAGCAGAGCACGGTAAGAGAAGAGAAGAAAGTAGAGAAGCACATATGGAAACGTGACTTGAAGATGATAGAGAAGAGAGCATTAGAACGAGGTAAATTAGTCACAATTGATAAATACTATGATAGGTATGAAGAATCAGACAAGATTAAGATTGAAGACATTGTGATTTAACACTTACTTTCAAAAAGACAGTTTTAGAAATTGAAGGAAGTATACCTATAGACTTATATGGGAGATTGGAGATAAGAAAACATGTAACACAGATTGAAGATAATACAATCAGGAACCAATAAATTGATAACATGTTGCATGTGATATCAGTACAAGAAAGGGATAGAATATAAAAGGAATTAAAAAATCTGTTAAGGACCAAGGTGAGATTGTTGAAAATCATGGCGAGGAAGTATGATGAAGTCACTGAGGAAATACAGAAGGTGTTGGAGATTTGCCTTTGTACAAATAGTTGGTTGTATGTTTGTCATTGATGACAACATATAGTATACAGCAGTGTACTGTATTCAATTTTTAGTATGGATATGTTGGAGCCTTGTGCGGTTGTTTTTATGTTAAAGACATAGTTATTATTCCATGTTCATACACATGGATTCATAAGTTCAGTTACAATTGAGTTATGTTGATCTGTTTACCAGCCACAGTTTCAAAGGATTGTTTTTAAGAGCCGACAGTAATTTTATTGATTCTTTAGTTGCGCCTATCTTTGGGATATGCGTGTTCGAATTCATCTTTAGTTATGAGTCCAAGATGATTAACCAAAGGTGCTAAACATGTTTCATCTAAAAAGTAACGTTTGAGTGATTTTGGTGAAGCCGACTATGTGAAGCGATGCGTCTATTCATTTTGAGTTGTGTGGTTCTAATTATGTTGTGTGCTTAGTTTAGTCGACAATAAAATTATTGAAGGGATTCCTACAGCCGACGTGATCATATCTTTTAAAGAAGATACATATAGTAGTTCATTTGTGATCACTAAGTGTGAATGAAAGAAAAAAGATAGAAGAAAAGAACAGAGAAGGATGCTAGTTTCTTTGGGATAGTAAGGCTATATCATTCATCAGTTGAAGATCTATGTGAAGAAATAGAGAGTACATACAATTCACTAGAACTGATCAAGACACCAGGTCTACTCAAATAGTTCATTATCAGATATAGTGAATATCTGTTTTACAGAAGGTTATAGCCTTCATCATTTTAGCAATGTGCTCTTGGATAGTGTGTCCTCACCCTTAACAAAGTCATTTTTAAAAGACTCCTAACAGGGTCTGACCCTTAACCAGGTCACTATACTTATTGCATTGTAAAGATCAACTCCTAACAGGGTTGTAAGATCTTCTAACAGGGATCATTATACTCTAGTGCAATTCTTTGTGGGTGCTAATTCCCACTAGGGCTTTTACCTATTTTGGTTTCCCCATAACCAAAATTGTGGTGTTCTATTCTATGTTATGTTGTTGTATTTATGCTTAATGTTATTTTTTACTTAATTGGAGAAAATAATTAAAACTAGTACATAACTGATTCACCCCCACCTCCCCTCCCACTCAGTTTTCTCTTGGGACTATTCCTAATAATTGGTATCAGATCCAAGTGCCTTGAAGAAGAAGCCTAATAGCTTAAGGTAGATCAAATGGCATACTTCAAGAAAGAGAGTCCTAAGTTTGATGGAGAGAATTATCTTGAATGGAAGAACAAAATGATAATACATCTACAGTGCATTGGTTTTGAGATCTATGAGGTTGATAATCATGCAATTGATGTTCCTACTTTGAAAGATCTTGTAGAAGAAGATTCTACTGTTAAACAAAAGGAAGTATTCACCCAAAATGCAATTGCCAAAGAAGCCCTAATTAGTGCCTTATTTAACAGTGAATTTTCTAAGATTAAGAAGGTAGATAAAGCCTATTCAATATGGAAATACCTAGAAGATATGTTTGAAGGAGACATCCAAGCCAAGAATGCGCGTAGAAAGACATGGAAGAAAAGATACAACAATTTAGAAATGCTACCTGAAGAAAATATCAGAGCTTACAATTAGAGGATTTGTTAGTGATTTTTCTTGTATCCTTCAGTTCTAAAAGAGAATATGCAAACTAGACTTGGGGATCTTAGTCCAACTCACATGAATCTGCTTCTTCATACAAACTAAGGGGCAAGAAAAGGCTAATTGATGAGGATTTGATCCTCCTTCTGCTTCAAGCTCCACACACTCAGGCGGGTACACCTAAAACAAGCTAAAATCTACATACATAAAAACTCTCTCACTAAAGTCCTTTATGCAGATATGAAAAATAGTAGATAGTTCTCAGACTTACAAGATGTGGGAGTTCAACTCAACCAATCTTATGCAGGATCCCACCTACATGATCTGCTAAGAACTAGGAAAATGGCCAATGTGACAAGGATGAAATCCTTCTTCTCTTCAAGCTCTAGACTCAGGTAGGCTAACCCATGGATTTCTTCTTTAAAGAAAATAACATGTACCCTTACATTCACAGAATGCAAGACATAGACATTTCAAGCTCTCATAAAGAAATTTAAAAGTGATTTGAATAATTGATTGATGAAGAAAACTGCCAGTCAAGCAAAGACCAGTGCCTTATCTATTGGGAAATAGAGTTATACAAATATGCATTCCCAGAAAACCCCAACTCCAAACTCAAAAACCTGAATGAAATGCCTTGCAAGCCATTCTTCTCATTTCACTATCTGGACATCAGATTCGTATGCATACCTAGAACTCTCAGAATTTGAAATCAAGACTTACTCTCCTTGAAAGAAACTTAAATTCAAACCCACAACTACCTGATAACTGGTATATTAACATGCCTTACAAGTTAATATGCAAGAATTAAGACAATGCATACAAAGACGTCAGACAAGAACTAAATAGGGATTCCATTGTCTTTATTAAAATTCATCTGAAACTGTCATTTGCAAGACCAAGAACACATAAATAAGACTCAAAAGACTGGAAGCTACCCAACAACATAAATTTCAACATCCATTACAATCAGAAGAAAATCCAGATATAGGAGAAAGGAAAATAATCTCAGTCACCGACACCTGTCTCTCCCCAAAAATATCTGCAACTGCAAAAATCTGATTTGATCTGGACTCATATCTTCTTTGTTTTTTTTCCAAATTTAAGCTGACTCGTTATTTCTTCATTTTTCTCAAACTGATTTATTCCTGCACCAAAATGGACTGCAAAAATGAATTCCTCATTTTGAGACCTTTCCGGCAACATATGATACTTAATATTTTAGACAAAAATTGCCCCCTCAACCATTAAATCAAACTCTCTCGTGCATATTTCAACAGTTTGAAATATTTGAATTTATTTCAATAGTCAAACTATTAAATTGAAATGACATTTTAATATTTGCATTTTTTAGCCCAGATTTCATCTCATTCTGCCAAGTGTCAATCAAACTTAATGTCTTAATGGTTAGATGTTGAAAATCTTTCTTTTAAGCCATTAAGTCAACCATTAGATATCTTTCAACTTGCACACCTTTTAACCCTTTTCTTTTTGAGATTAATTCATTTTAAATTGCAAATTAATCCTTATTTCCCCATAATGCACCATCTTGTGACACTTGTCAATTAGGATTAATGGCTTAATGGTTAGATGTTGAGCATCTTTCCTTTAATCCATTAAGTCAACCCTAGGATCTTTTTCAACTTGCAAGTTCTTTAACCTTTCCTTTATTGAGATGGATTTATTTTAAATTTTAAATTAATCTCAGATTTCATCTCCTCTTGCCACTTGTCAATTAGACTTAATGGCTTAATGGTTAGATGTTGAGCATCTTTCCTTTAAGCCATTAAGTCAACCCTAGGATCTTTTTGAAACTGCACACTTTTTAACTCCTTTTGAAATAAAATAAATTTAAATTTTATTTAAATCTGTACATTTTACCAGATTGCACCAAGTGGCATCTTCTGATTGGTCCGCAGGTCCACTGGGTGCCATGTGTCATCCTATGATTCACTGCCTCAACACTGTACTAGATTGCGCCATGTGTCATCTTCTAATTGGTCCGTAGGTACACTAGGCACCATGTGTCATCCTCTGATTCACTACCTCAACACTGTACCAGATTGTACCACGTGTCATCTTCTGATTGGTCTGTAGGTCTACTAGGCGTCATGTGTCATCTCTTGTTTTTGCTCCAAAATAATGGGGCCCACCACGCACTTAACTATCCAGCCAAGAGGCCCACCAAATTCTTGGTTCTTTCTTCACATTATAATGTAAGTGCTTTAGTATATAAATACTAAAAACTTTCGCAGCACCATGCATGTGGGATATATCTCTATGCATTTTTTTTAACTTTATGAGACTTCCTCCAAGTGTTGCTCACTCATTGCATCATTTTATTATTGTTTAAGACTTTCATTTTGCTCCATGTAGCTAGGCGCCCCTTCCTATGGATGCACATTTTGCAATATAAAGTTTAAAAAATCTTTAAAACCTCCTCTTTGGCTAGGCGCAGCACTATGCTGTGGTTGCTGATTTATTTTGCAAAGATAAAAAACCATTAAAAATTCCTCCTCATGCCTGGGCGCAGGCTCTTTGTATTTCTAGTTTGTAATGCATTTTAAAATAAAAAAACATTAAAACAAATTCTCTGAGATTGGGCGCACCAAGCTGTGGAAACACTTTGTTGATTAAAGTCTTATTTAAACAAAAACCATCACTCTCTGTATGCTGACGTATGCCTCAATATATTTTCTTTTAAAACTTTACATCTTTCACAAGCTGGAAGAATGCTGACAAATGTTGATAAATCTGACCTTATGCCTTCGGATTTGATTGGCCATGGCGTAGTTTCATTTTTTGTATAGTCTAGTTCATTGGCACATATTTTTAAAGATCATTATTTAAATCACAAAATGATTTAACATAATAATATGTCATTTAAAACTTCATAAACTGAGTACTGGATTCCATGAACAGACAATAAGTCTCTGAGATACTGGTGCAATGATCCCCATTTTCATCCTCGACAAAACATTTGATCAACTGTGCAACCTAGAAAATAAAACCACTGAGCTTGCAATCAATTTTAAAACCATTTTTTCACAATTCCGCAAACTGGCTTTATTAATGGCGAGTAGCCTCCAAAACAACCTTTGAAAACTGACTAAACAATGCTTTGCAACCATGGGGTTCAGATAGTACATTCTTCTCCAGCATATGAAACATTATCATTAACTAGACTGGCTTTGAAAACAATCAGGCCCAAAGATAATAATATGCAAAGTATACCACTTCATTATATTCCACAACTCGCAGAATTCAGACTTGTGCAAACCCTGCCAAAGGTGCCACTTGGAAAGTCATCATAACACCTCTTGAAGATCTGTCACTTGGAAAAATAATTCATTCATCCTCATCGAATACACATGCAAAAGGGCTTGGCCGGATTCACCCTTAGGTGTAAGATGCAAATAATCAAACTTAACAATTCAAAAAAACAGTGTAAGCGCAAAATGTTGATTCAGCATAAACTTCATCTGGATCAGTCATTGAAAGATTAGCAAGATATGCTCTGAGACTTCACCATCAGATCAAGTAGTACACTTAAATTCCATGAGAATGATTCCACAACTGGTTCTTGAAAACAACTCTCATAAAATGACCATTTTGCAAACTACAATTTTGTGAATTGAACGCACTAATGGCAAGTAGCTTCCTGAATGAGCTTTGAAAACTGATTGAATTACTTCACAAGAATGCGCCATCAAAAAATTAGGTTTAATCCCAACATGTGAGAACAAATGCCAGAGGAAATTGCACATAAATATTTGAGCCAAAAGATATCACTGATCAAATATAGCCTTCTGAAACATTGATTCTATCTGCACTGTCAATCTACACAAATCACCTTAGAAACAAGCTTTGAAAATTTACCAAATGAAACCCCCAAGATCTGGAATCTTGGATAATGATTCACTCTCACATAATTAAAATGAATCCATCACTAGCTTTCTCAAAAGATCAAAATGAAAATTATCATTAAAGACCAAAGTCAGCTTACTAAAAACATTCTGGATCTGAAATAGTGAAACAATAGAAATTTGATTTGGAAACGGCTTAGGAAAGTGACCAGATGGACTTGTCGTGATCTGAAGATGGAGACTCAAGAATTATTTGACCTCTGTAATACAGTACAAAAGTAAATTTTTCAATTAGGTCACAAGGTCAAAACTTACAATTGGTCAAACGGGGCTACTCAGAATTCTGGGCATGACAAAGAAACGAGACATTTCTGGAAGACCAACTGTGAGGGATCAGAAAACCTATCAAACGGACTTGAAATAACTTGGAATTTGAAATATAGGCTTTCTGATATACATGCGCAACATTCCCAAAATAGTGACCCATGAAACTTAATTAGACGCAAGTTATTCAAATGCAAATTGGGCCCGTTACAACAAATTAACACTTAAGCAGTAAATGCAAAATGGACAAGTGCTCAAAACAAGACATCACTAAATGACTCAAAACTTGAATCTGATGATCTGGGATGTCTTCTTATGCCTAAACAAGAGTGATGGACACCTGATATACATGAAAAAATTCATAAATCCATTTGGAAAAATAGGCTCAAAAAGCACTTATAGGGGGTCAAAATGCAAACCACTAACAAGGTACTCAAAAACCCTTGTATTTTTTGAGTCCCAACAGGATTAATGAAGCAGTTTCAGGAGTCAGAAACAATGGTGGAGAAATTTCAGAGGAAGACATAATGGACAAATTGATGAGTACATTGATAGCAGATTATGAGAGCAAGATAAACATCTTGGATGAAACCATGCAATTTTCAAAAGACTTCAAAAGAGAAACCTTGATCAGCAAAATTTCAGCATTTGAGATATCGAGATTGAAGACAGAACCTAAAATTGAAACATATTTCAAAGCCTCAGTCCATGGTAAGAAATCCTTGAGAATCTCTAGTAATATTGAGAAAGAAGAAGAGGATACAGAACTAGAAGAAATCATTGCTATGATTGCTAACAATGAAAGGAAAGGTAAAGGAAAATATGAAGGACAGCTACCATTCAAATGTTTTTCATGCAACAAAGTTGGCCATTTTGCATCCAAGTGTCCTACAAGAGTCAAGAAGTTTAGATCAGATTACAAGCCCAAATATACTAAGGAATGCTATCATGTTGAAGATGGTGTGACTGATGATGATTCAGGAGAGGATGAAATTGGATTCATTTCAATTAAAGATATTGAAAAAATGATTGATGAAATAGAAATTGAAGATGAAAAGAAAGCACAAGAATTGGCTTTAGTTTCACAAGCAGACATCGAAATAGACTAGATCATAGACAGCAGCTGTTCACATCACATGATAGGAGACAAAGATAGATTTGTACATCTAGATAAGTACAAATGTGGCATAGTTATATTTGGAGATAACACTCCCAAACCTATCATAGGAAGAGGATCTATCACCTTAGATGGAAAGAACAAGACAAATGATGTTCTGTATGTTGAAGGTTTACAGCATAACCTACTAAGTGTTGGATAGTTTCTCAATAAAGGATATCAGTTAGAATTCAAAAACAACAAGTGCATCATTAACAAAAAAGGAGACATGATAGCATCAGGTTCAAAGACCAAAGGTAATGTTTTTCAGCTTAACTCCAAAGTAATTTTTTTTGTTGCAAAAGTGGATGACAGCTAGTTATGGCACAAAAGACTTTGTCATATCAATTTTGACAACATAGTAAAGATAAGAAATGTAAAGGCAGTAAGAGACCTTCCTAGTATTGCAAGACTTGTTGATACTATGTGCAGGGAATGTGTGATGGGAAAGCATGTGAAGACCTCATTCAGAAGAAAATAGAACTCTACAGAGAACAAATTAGATCTAGTGCATATAGAATTATGTGGACCTACTCAAACAAGATCGTACTATGGTGAAAGATATTTCATTTTTTTTGTTGATGGTTTCTCTAGAATGATGTGGGTTGCGTTCTTAAAAGATAAATCTAAAGCTTTTGAGAAGTTCAAAATATTCAAATCTAAAGTTGAAAATGATTCTAGATTAAAGATAAAATGTCTGAGATCTGATAGAGGAGGAGAATTCACCTCTGAAAATTTTCTTGAGTACTGTGAAGAACATGGGATCAAAAGACAACTAAGTGCACCCATAACCCCTCAACAAAATGGAATTGCAGAAAGAAGAAACGGGATAATACTTGACACAGCGCGCATTATCATGATTTAAAAAAAAGTTGCGCACACCTATTGGAGAGATGCAGTCAATACACAAGTCTATACTATCAAAAGAATTCAACTAAGACCAAGCATAGACAAAATACCTTATGAACTTTGGTTTGGTAATGTACCTACAGTAAAATACTTCAGAATCTTTGGAAGCAAGTGCTACATCAAGAGAGATGATGGTGTTGGTAAGTTTGATGCTAGGAGCGATGCAGGTATTTTTCTTGGTTACTCTACTAAGAGAAAAGCTTATAGATGTTTCAATTTAGGTTGAAGAAAATCATTGAAAGTGCACATGTGAAAATTGATGAGAAGTTCATGATTCAAGAGAGATATTATGATTATGCACCTATGATTAAAGATGAACCTAGACCTATCAATAAAGATACATTTATTGAATAAGTGTTTGATTGTATTGATGTATCATGCAATAACCCTAAACCAAGTGAAGAAGAATCACAGATTACAGATGAGAGTGTCACACCTAAAATTTCAAAATACACATCTAGATACCATTAAAAAGAAGATATCATTGGAGATCAGAGCAATAAATTTTTGACAAGATCTAGAGAAAAAGGTTCAACCGTTGATGAAGAGGTATGTTTACTTTCACAAATTGAACCCTTAAGTGTTGAAGATGTGTGTAATGATTCAGATTGGAAAAATGCAATGCAAGAAGAATTACATCAGATAATTAAGAATGACACATGGGAATTGGTCCCTAGACCTTGTGACTAAAATGTGATTGGAACTAAGTGGATATTCAGAAACAAAATGAATGAAGATGGTACAATGATAAGAAATAAAGAAAGACTGGTATGTAACAGATATGCGCAGAGAGAAGGAATTGACTACGCTGATATATTTTCCCCTGTGAGGAGACTGGAAGCTATTAAATTGTTTTTAGCTTATGCAACATTCAAGAACTTTAAAGTATATCAGATGGATGTTAAGTCAGCATTTCTGAACGGCGACTTGAGGGAAGAAGTCTACATAGAGAAGACTGAAGGATTTAAATTATTAGACAAACCAGACATGGTATGTAGACTAAAGAATGCCCTCTACAGACTTAAATAGGCCCCAAGAGCATGCTATGAGAGACTTGATGGCTACCTGACAAAGATTGGATTCAAAAAGGGAGTAGCAGATTGCAAATTATTTATAAGAGAGACACCTGAAGGACTATTACTTGTTGCTATCTTTGTTGATGACATTATTTTTGGAGGCAATGACAAGCTTAGTGCATAATTTTCCAAAGAGGTGCAAAGAAAATTTGAAATGAGCATGATTGGACCTATAAAATACTTTTTGGGATTAAATGTAAAGTAGACAGAAAAAAGTATATTCATAAATCAGTCTACATATGTGAAGGAGATACTGAAGACATTCAAGATGGAAGATTGCAAGCCAGTAAGCACTCCTATGATAACAGGAAGCAAGCTTTCTAAAAATGATGACTCCATAGCAGTTGACAAAACACTTTACAAGTCCATGATTGGAAAACTCATATATCTCACTCAATCTAGACCAAATATTTCTAATGCAGTTGGCATTGTTGGGAGATTTGCAGTTGAACCAAAATAGAATCACTTAATGGCAATAAAAATAATATTCAGATATTTAAAAGGAACTATAGACTATGGTTTATCTATGGTATCCTAATTCAAAAAATGTAGAACTTCATGTGTACACAGATGCAGATTGGGTAGATTGTGTTGATGATAGAAAGAGTACCTCAAGAGAAGTATTTCTTGGAGACAGGTTGGTTACTTAGACAAGAAAGAAATAGAACTGTATTCCTTAGTCAATAGCAGAAGCTGAGTATGTAGCAGCGGCATTCAATTGTTCAACAATGGTTTGGATCAAGTAGAT
The DNA here is from genome assembly GCA_018584345.1 of Thuja plicata. Taxonomy (NCBI): domain Eukaryota; kingdom Viridiplantae; phylum Streptophyta; class Pinopsida; order Cupressales; family Cupressaceae; genus Thuja; species Thuja plicata. Next base: position 4,178,756 of record MU227936.1, on the reverse strand, counting down.
GATTAAAGACTTTGGAATTCAGATTAATTATCATATTCTCATTCATTGTAAAAACACTAGCACTATTATTATGTCAAAGAACCCTGTGATGCACGCAAAGACAAACACATAGAAATAAAATATCATTTGCTAAGAGAAAAATTTGTAGAGAGAGAAGTGAAGTTGGATTATGTGAGCACCAAAGATCAGTCGACAGACATATTTATGAAACCTTTATCAAAAGATACTTTTGAGTATCTCAGGAAGAAGCTGGGAGTAATTCCCTTTCCTAAGTCTGATTAGAATTCACAGCAAATACATCAGTCCTTAGTGACTGATGAGTGGTTGACTACTCTACTTCTGGAGTAGTACCTGTGCTTATTTGTATTTGGCATCCTTTGCCATTGATGTCAAAGGGGGAGTATATAGTAAGGGGGAGCATATACTCTAGGGGAGT
>MU227936.1:4167371-4178249 GCA_018584345.1 Thuja plicata | reverse complement strand
TTAAGAGGAACTTTTGATGAGGATATTGAGAAGATTGTAAAAATAAAGAAGACACTTTTGGATTGATGGTGTTTTTCATATCATATGTTTCCATCAATGTCAAAGGGGGAGATTGTTGGAGATTTTCCTTTGTGCAAATAGTTGACTGTATGTTTGTCATTGATGACAACATATAGTATATAGTAGTGTACTATATTCAATTTTTAGTATGGATATGTTGGAGCCTTGTGCGGTTTTTTTTTATGTTGAAGACATAATTATTATACCATGTTCATACATGCAGATTCATAAGTTTAGTTACAGTTGAGTTACGTTGATCTGTTTACCAGCCACAGTTTTAGAGGATTGTTTTTAAGAGCTGGCAGTAATTTTATTGATTCTACAGTTGTGCCTATCTTTGGGATATGCGTGTTCAGATTCATGTTTAGTTATAAGTCAAAGATGATTAACCAAAGGCACTAAATGTGTTTCATCTGAAAAGTAATATTTGAGTGGTTTTAGTGAAGCTGAATATGTGAAGAGATGCATCTATTCATATTGAGTTGCGCAGTTCTAATTATGTTGCGTGCTTAGTTTAGCCGACAAGAAAATTATTGAAGGGATTCCTATAGCCAACGTGATCATATCTTTTGAAGAAGATACATATAGCAGTTCATTTGTGATTAGCAAGTGTGAACAAAAGAAAACATATAGAAGAAAAGAATAGAGTAGGATGCTAGTTGCTTTGGGATAGTAAGGCTATATCATTCATCAGTTGAAGATCTATGTCAAGAAATAGAGAGTACATACAATTCACTAGAACCGATCAAGACAGCAGGTCTACTCAAACAGTTCATTATCAGATATAGTGAATATCTATTTTACAAAAGGTTGCAGCCTTCATCATTTTAGCAGTGTGCTCTTGGACAGTGTGTCCTCACCCTTAACAAGGTTATTTGTAAAAGACTCCTAATAGGGTCCGACCCTTAACCATGTCACTGTACCTATTACATTGTAAAGATCAACTCCTAACAGGGTTGTAAGATCTTCTAACAGGGATCATTATACTCTAGTGCAGTTCTTTGTGGGTGCTAATTCCCACCGGGGTTTTTACCTTTTTTTTTTTCCCCGTAACCAAAATTGTGGTGTTCTATTATGTGTTATCTTTTTGTATTTATTCTTAATGTTATTATGTACTTAATTGGAGAAAATAATTAAAACTAGTAGATAACTGATTCACCCCCCCCCCCCCCNAAAACTAGTAGATAACTGATTCCCCCCCCCCCCCCCCACCTCTTAGTTATCTCTTGGGACTATTCCTAACAGATTACACTAGAAAATATATTGATGAATACTACTTCTGTTAAGCCCCCACCTCCTAAGATCACTTTGCCTACACAATTGGGAATGGGTGAAAACTCAAAAGCAATAGAGACAACTTCTGAGAAGATCGGAGTAGATCCACCACCAGATTTCTATGTTTATGGTGTGGTAGTAACTCTTGACACCTCTCGAGATGAAAAGGACCCTTTAGCAGGGAATATTGACCCTTCTATAGTAGATGAGGCTGAACACAAAGAGGAAGAAGAATAGAAGAAGGAAGAAGAACAAAAGAAGGAATAAAAACAGAAGAAAGATGAAGAACAGAAGAAGGAAGAAGAATAGAAAAAAGAATAGCAAGAGGATGAAAAGAAAGAGGTAACCACATCATCCATCTCATTGTTGGGCAAGCAGTGATGTAAATGTTGACAACATGGATGAAGTTGAATTGCTAAAATTGGCATTTACTACTTTGAACAAAGCCAAGGAAAGATCAGAACAGAAAGGAGACAAAAAGGATAAAGTAATTTCAAGAGCAATTGATACTATAAAAAAATTGCTTCTAGTACCTATTGTTTTTTAGCACAAAGATGACATTGAAAATATGAGAATAACACTTGATGAATTTCATGGGCACTATAAGAATTTATTAAATATTGCAGAGGAGAAGGCAGAGAAGAAATATTCAGAGAAGAAGTTAACAGAATTTTGCAAGTCTATCACATCAGACTTAGGCATTGTGAAAATTTACTTGACAAATGCAAAGAGTTGCATTGGACATGGGAGAAAATTGTTTAGTTATTACATGAATCCAATAAGGCATGTTCAGAATGTAGAAGACATTATTGCCAAAGAGAGGGAAACTCTGAATAGTATGATGGACAGTTGTGAAACATCTTCACAATCCACAATAGAGTTAGACAAGGAATTCACAAGAATTTTGGCTAAACTCAGTGTATTGGACAATGAGAAATGGAGAGTATTGACAAGATTTAATTTGTTGAAGAGCTTTATCACTCCTAAGCTATCCATACTTAAGGTTCATCTCTCAGACTTGGAGAAAGTAACAAATTCAATGAATAAACCTATGCCCATAGACTTGCAAGAAGCTGAGACCACATCATTTGCACTGAATTTCTTAATTCACATTAGCCAAATATTGTTCAAAACATGGAATGCATAAGTGAAGATCTTGGAAGATCATTTTTAGGATATTCTGAAACTGGTGAGAAAGCACTAAAACCTATTATTTTGTATGCACCTTTGTCATTGTTTTCAAAGGGGGAGAAGATAATAAATATATATATATTTATATAAAAATAAAAATAATAATAATAAGAAAGAAAATAAAAATATAATCTGGGAGAAGAGACAAGAAGAGGAAGGAAGAAAAATATAGAGAAGACAGTTTTGTTGGAACACTTATTCATTTTTTTTTTAAGTGTTGCCATCAATGTCAAAGGGAGAGATTGTTGGAAAGTGATCAATTTTGTGTAAATGTGATTCACTTTTTGGTTGTCATTTATGGAAACACATCTAGGTTTCAGATCAATTCTTGTAACGATAAGTTTTGATGATTCAGAAATTGACTAAGTATAGAAGCAGAGATACATAAGTGTTTTGGATGTCGAAGATTGAGATTGATGATTTAGGAAAAGTGAGCTTAGAGGAAGATAGTATGGGTTATGTATGACCTCCACCTAAGATCAATTTGGTTTTGGTTAAATCTACAGTGATTTAGAAAGAATTGAAGACAGACAGACTGCAGCAGAACAACGATACAGAGCAATTGGACAGTAGCAAAGATTGAGGGAGTATGACTTGGACTCCAGACAATAGAAGTTATATTTTGGTTTTTTATAGCCTCCACATTGAATATTCAAGAGCGCCAACTATGCATTTTATATTTACTATATTAAATGTATTTTGTATTGAAGTCCAACTTTGTAATATTTGTAATATTCATATTGGGAGCCAACTTTGTAAAGTTGTGAGATATATATGTAAGATATTTTTGATAAAGATACATGTTGGTTGTTGGTTGTAGTGGTGATTTGGATGAATGATTCAGTGAATAGAAGAGCAGAGAATGACAGAGATCATTAAATAACTATAAAAGAACTATCTAAGCATCAGTGTTGCTTGTTTTGTTCATGACTAAGAACACTTTGTAACTTGAATTATCTTGTAAGAGTTGTAAGCTTAGTTCGCCCCTAATAGGGTGTTGTGAACCTTTAACAAGGTTGTAATTATTTTAACAAGGAAATGAGCTATGTAATATTTAGCTCCTAATAGGACTAGGTCTCCTAATAGGGACATTATACTTTAGTACATGCTTGTGGGTACCATCCCCACTGGGGTTTTCCCTTGGCCAAGGTTTCCTCAAAAACAAAATATGGTGTTATGAGTATTGTGTCATTTTATTATGTTCTTTTCTTTACTGCAAGTCTATGGTTAATATTTAAATGGTTGAATAATTTAATTAAGTGTTATAATACTGATTCACCCCCCCTCTCAATATTATCCAATCCTAACATTTATAGTCCATCAAAATTACACCTCCTGATACTGAATTAAGTTGGATGCTATAGTGAATTTTATATCCTAGAATCATCAAAATAAACTCTCTTATGTTGCTGAAATATATCATTTAATGTCATCACTCTCTTATCCATTTTTTATTTTTTTAGGATTTCCACCATTTTCTTTGTGTTCTTCTCTACAACGGGAATGACTCCAGTATTATCCAATCTTGTTATTCCATGAATTAGGTCACTGTAAATCTTCACGAGATGATCTCCAAGCTAAATAAACTGATCGTGCACTCTGCTTAGAAGAATCTTAATCCATTCTTCTTTGTCAAATTTGTAAATTTCAGTTACCCACATGATACTGAGGTACTCAAGATGTGAAAACTCGGCTTTCATCTTACCATCTTCCCCAATCATGTCTTCCATCTCTTTAAAGATCTCATAATCTTCCAGAGACTCATGCTTACAATGAATGTAATCCCTAATGTCTTTGACATGTAGAATGCTATGCGGTGTTTGCAAATGCACACCTTTGGGATCATTTTCAGTTGACTTTTATGGGTGTTTCTAAAATTTATACCTAGGCCTTTCAGCGACATCAAAAATCAATGGAGTATCCATAACCAAAGCTTTGAAGAAAGTCTAAATACCTTTTGTCTATTTATATGTGAATTTTTGCTTCGATCAAACTCTCAATGTACTTTCTTCTATGCTTCTTTTTCTCTAAACTATGTTCTCCTTAGGATCTGTTCTTTGAATGATATATAAATAAGTTCTTTCGATTGACCTTATACTTTTTTGTATAAAGAGATGACACAGTTCCCAATAAATTTATCTCTACACATAATCTAGTCTATTATTAATCAGGAGATCATAGCATATAGATTTATAAAACCATGCGATCATAGATATATGCTCCACAACATCTTCACATAATCTCCCTAAGCTTGCAAGAGATTGCTTTACATAATCAGGGGCTAGATAGATTTCTGATGTTTTCTTCCAGTGCTCCCCTTAAGACCATGCTTGGTCATCTAGGTTGTTGTAGAAATGGTATCATCTGGTGAAGGCACAGTAGCATCTAGTGACTCTCCCTGAACCAATACTTCACTGGTTTATTTTACCTTCCATACCTTACCACTATTTTCATCTTCATATTTTCTAAAGTTACTCTTGAATTCATCCATATATTCTACAAGACTCTTACCAGTATCACCAATGTTTTTCTTTATAACCATAGGCGGTGGTACTCTTCTATTAACAACTCCATTGTATCTGAAAAACTTTGCAATATGTCCTAGATTGTGACATTTGTAACATGTAGGAGGTGGTTTGTTTCTGACTAACCTACAATTTACAACACTTTGCAATGTACCCAAAGTTATTGCATTTGTAACATGTGATCTTAGCTGTTGTTTTTGGTTAAGGTAACAACTATTGTTTGTGATCTTAGTTGTTGTTTCTTCCCTAATGTAATATTACTTGATTCGTGATTGATCAGGTTTCTAGAATTCTTCTTTCTTATGTCCATATGCATGATAATTGTTTCAATAGCCATCAAAATATTTGTAAGGAATTTTACTTCTGCAGTCTCTCTTCATGTGTCCAATCTTGTTACATCCAAAACATCTACCTCTGAAAGGTCTGATCTTTACACAACAATCAGTCTCTATTCATTATCTAAACCCTCTTTTATCTTATCCATAAGATCTTATCTCTCACTTCTAGACAATTCAAGTTGTTCTTTTAGTTTCTTGATGAAACCCTATGCTCTTATCAATTTGAATTTTAAGTCACCATTCTCTGGTTTATCCTTATCAAGGTCTTCAAGTGTTGCTTCAAAGTTTTCCTCCAAACTTTCAAAATCCATCTTGATCTCCCTTAAGCTGCTAAGCTTTCTCTCCAATGGCCAATAGCTATGATACCAATTTTTAGGATTAGGTAATAATGAGAGGGGAGGGTAAATCAGTATTACAACACTTTAAAAATGAACCAATTAATTTCCAACTTAACCAAATAAATACTAAAATGAAAAGAACATAAACACACAACACATAACTCATAATACCATGAATTGTTATCAAGGAAACCCTGGCCAAGGGAAAACCTTGGTGGGGATGGTACCCACAAATATGCACTAAAAGTATCATGTCTCTGTTAGGAGACCTATTCCTATTAGGAGATGAATATTACATTAGTGCATTTTCCTGTTAGGGGAATACAAAACCTTGTTAAAGGTATACTGAGCACACTACTAATACAATTAGAAATATCATTTTGTTACAATGCTTTTCTCAAGAACGAAAAAACATGCATGTGCTTTGCTTAGGTAGTTCTAGTTGTATCTTGCATTACTATCAGTCTGATTTTGATATTACAATGCATCCATGCATCACATCCACATAATCTCTCATCCATACATATTCTCTTTTTACACTTGATTTCTCAAAAGCTCTCCATATATGATGTAGGAGAATCCTAGGATTCTTGGAAACCCTATATCAAACAAAAATATATTTGTTTTTGGAGTTTGGTAGCTTAGAGGAGTCCTTGGTTGAGTACTTGGTTGCATGATTTCCTATTGATCGGTGGTTGGTCAAATCAGTGACAAAGCTCGGTGGTGTTCTGCTTGATGGTGTTTCCCAGTATTCGGTCACTTCTAGTGACTCGGTTATTGTTGGAGACTCGATGATTTATGCTTTCTACTTGGTTGTTTCATTGAGTGGGGTTTGGTTGGCTCAGTGGCTTCACCGACTAGTTTCTTGTGGTTTGGTTTTATTACTCACTGAGTAGTCTATCTTTTGGTGTTCTTGCTCACCAACTTGATTTAGTTTGTTAAATCTCGAGGGAAACCTTGTGTATTTAATTTGGGTCACAAAATTTAATTTGGATCTCTCATTGAGGATTGTGTCAACCTATATATGGTTTTTTGGCTTCTCCAATGTTAGATTTCATGGATCTTATAGGCCGACCTATTGGTTGCCTCTTGTATTTAAGTTGTATTATGTTCTTGGCTTTGGGCATCATATTTGGAAGGGGATCTAAGTGTTGGATCAGATAAGTTGGGTAAAGAGTTGTATTTTTTGGCAGAAGGTAAATGGCCTGATGCTTGCAGAAGATCTATGGTAGATCTTAGATTTATTCTTTTTAGTTGTCTGTAACCGGGAAGACCTTACAACTTGGCATGTTGAACGTAATTGATTCTCTATGATAATATACAGTTGAATTTTGATTTTATTTATGTGTGACTGGTTTTTCTCGTTGTTATGATTGTTGGCTACAATTTTGGACAACCCTTCATTGGATCCTCTGAGCTTAACTGCATCAGATGGTATCAGAGATGAGTTTCAATTGCTGGAGAAGGAGCTATATTTCCAATTACTAGATTTTGGTGGAGCGAAAATGCCTCTAAAGAAAACTTGTGAGATCACAGAAGAAGAGCCCTAGGTGGAGTTCAATCTTGAAGATTATGAGCTTTGTATAAGAAAGTGCAAGATCTATAGGAGTTGCAAAGAAAGAATGTGTCTAGAAAACACCGAGATAATGGTGAAGAATTTCAAGAAGATCATTTTGAAGAAGCTATAGAAGATGTCAGAGATCCTTAGGAGGCTAGATTTCTGAGAGTTGTCTCAAAAATATGGAAGAGACCTAAGATCAAATTTTCTACATTTGTTGGAAGCCTTAGGCTAGAAGAATTGATCGATTAGATTAATGAGATGGATGAATACTTTGATTATGAAGAAGTAGAAGATCTTGATAGATTTTGGTTGGCAAAGACAAAGATAAAAGGTCATGCAAACATATGATGAAGAGAAGTTCTAGTATAAAGAAGTCAGAGAGGTAAATACAAGATCATCATATGGAACTGAATGGTTGAAAAGATGAAGAAGCAATTCATTCTGGTGGGTTATGAATTTCAGATGTTCAAGAAGATGTAAGCTTTGAGGCAGGAAAACAAATCGGTGCAAGAGTATACTAAGGAGTTTTATAGGATCCTGATTAGGACTGGTCATTTAGAAGCTGACAAGGAGAAATTTGCTAGGTATATCTATGGCTTGAGACCTAGTATTCAGGAAGAGTTACTTATTGTTCGGATGAAAATAGTAGGAGATGCTTATCAGATGGAATTAAATATTGAGGAGAAGCTAAACAATAAGTTTGAGGGAAGACAAAATAAAAAAAACTAAGGTGGTAAGACTGATGACACAACTCTTGAGAGTAAGGTGGTGGAGAATTGAAAGAAGATCGAGGTAGGATCTAGCAGTAGTCAAACCACTAAGGATTAAAATCATGGGTATGGAAGAAGAGGAAGAGGTAATTTCTTTGGTACTTTTTTTAAGTGTGGTGAGAAGGGTCATAGAGATATTTCATGTCCTCAAAGGAAGTTTACCCTAACTAATGAGGAAATTTTAGTGAATATTGTAGAAGAAGGTGAATTGATGATCACAAGAAGGCTGGTTGCATGTATTAATGAACCAATGTAGAGAAGAGATTTGTTCAGAACTAGATGTAAGTGCAAGGATAAGTTATATAATTTCATAATTGATGGTGGCAGTTTTGAGAACTTTTTTTCAGAAGAGATGGTTAGTAAGTTGAATTTGGGAAGGAGGAAACATCCTAATCCTTATCAGATTATTTGGATACAAGATGTGTCTAGGGTTACGGTTGAGGAGAAATGTCTTGTTAATTTTAAGATTGGATCTTATTACGATGATATATTATGTGATTTGTTTCCTATGGATTCTTGTCACCTATTTCTCGGTAGACCTTGGCAATATGATAGACATGTTGTGATGGTCGCGCAAATACCTATGTGTATAGTCAAAAAATGGAAGAACTTCCATTGTAGACTAGTTTAGCCTTCTGAGCAAGTGGTTTGGGGTCATTTCAAGTGCCTTGGATGGGTCTCTGACTTGGATCTGACCTTTTTCCCCTATTCTGTCCCATTTCCCACTTTTCCAACCTGTTTCTGACATCCAAAATTGAAAACTAAGATTTTTGACGTCAGGGTCGAAATCATACTTTCTGGGTCAAGGTTGACCTCATCCTTGACCTAGGTCAAGGTTGACCTCACCCNCTAGGTCAAGGTTGACCTCAACCTTGACCCAGGGTCCATATTTTAGGATCTCACAGTTTCCAAATGTCGGTCATTGAAAAAGTTTAATTCCCACTTCTGGGTTGGTTGTTTTGGTCAAGGTCAATCTCACCCCTAACCTAGGTCAAGGTAAACCTTGACCTTGACCCAGGGTCTAGATTTCAGGATCTCACAGTTTCTGGATGTCGGTCTTTGAAAATTTTTAATTCTTGCTTCCAGGTTGGCTGTTTTGGGTTCTGAAATGATGGCTCCTAAATTATATTTAACATAGGTCCTCTTCTAGGGGCATGGGTCCAATTAGAATTTAATTCTCCTATGTTGGCCTCTCTAGAAGATTTTTCCCTAATTTCATATAAAAGGAAGCTTTCTCCTCTCATTTTCTCTAACCATGAACTATGATCATCAAGCATAATTTCAAGAACTTTCAAAGACTTGAAGAGTGAATTCCAAAGGTGAAGAAGCAAGATTTGAAGCAAGACAAGTAGCCATTTAAGCATTCATCCATTCTCAAGCACTTATCAAGCATCCATTTTCATCAAGGAGATCCATTGGTGGCCATTAAAGGATTCAAGCTCTATGGAGCCCTCTTATTGGAGATTTCTTCATTCACATTCCTCCAAGCCTCTTCCTCTTCCAAGATCCATTCAAGATTGGTGTTGAAGATCTACAAGAAATTGATTGAAGACATTCTCCATTCTACATTCTACATTCATTTGGTGCATCCATACTTGTAGATTCAAGGATTCAAATCCTCCACAAGGAATTTTACATGAGCAAGGTGAATTGTTTCATTTACTTTGTTTATTCCAAAAATTTCAATTATATATTTGAGGTTAATTCTGAAATTGGGGTTTGACCAAGGCAAACCCCTCCCCCCCCCCCAACAAACAAATCTTTTTTTCTTTCAGGTACAGGTTTGGGACTATAGATTTGAACTCGGATTTGGATACCCTTTTCAGGGAACTATCGGGATTCACAAATAGATTTTTTGTTGGACCTGTGCAGGTCAGGGTTGAGATTATTGGGTCAAGGATGAGATTATTGGGTCAAGGTTGAGATTTTTATCAAGATAGTGTCGTATTGGAAAATGATTTCCAGGTCTTGTTCGTCTTTGTGTTTCTATTCTGGATAATACTTCATATTTTCCAGAAATAGAGTATAGACCACCGAAAACAACATTCTTCAAATCTGCCATATTTTAAGGTTAGTACTTTTCTCCTATTCATTTCAATCTTTCTAAACCTATCACACATTCCTTTCCATAAAATGGGAATTTAAGACTTTCCTCTTTGCTCTCATTTCCAAATGATTGATTCATTTGTGCATTGATCCTTTTTGGGTTGATCAATTTCAATCTTTCCTTTGTGCATCTTAGGATGGAAGAGGAATATCTTATCTTTCCCCCATATATTTCAAATGTTACATTTCTTATGTTACATTTTGGTGAACCCGTGATAGACAACACTTTCTTTTTGGTGTTAGATTTGCATCTTATGTTAGATCTTACATTCATTTAAAATTAGATTTCTTTTATGCTCTTGCATTTATATATCAAAAATTAATAATCACAAATTGCTTTAAAAATACAAAAACATTTATATTTATCATGCTTATAGATTTAATTTGAATGCATTGGGATTTATTTAGATCTATTTTCTATTCATTTCTTTATTCGTTATCATGTTGCACAATTTGTTTCAAGTATTTTCCAAACATCCTTCTATAACTTTTGGGATTAAACATCCTCCTCTTACTTTACCATTGCATGGCGTTACACCTAGAGAGAATTTAATTAGTGCATGTGATGTTGCTTTTTCCTCTCTTTCATTACCTTGTAAGGATATATTAGAGCAAGAAGATGACTTTAATCTTTCTCTCCATCATATTTCTCTTTATGGAGATGAGTTGAGGATTGATGTTAATTATTCTCCTAATATATGTCTTTCCTATGAG